>CAUYON010139262.1:0-31997 GCA_963573935.1 Arctocebus calabarensis
TTTATCATTGCTCATAGAAGAATATTTGCTAATATTGATTTTCTTGCTCTGATAATTTCACACCAATATTTATTTATAAAAATCATTACAGTGTTTATTATCTGCAAGAAAAAATCAGTGATGGTTACACAAGATAGTTAAAAAAAGTGAATCAAGGCCTAATACAGCTGAAAATTGCAAGCTGTACCAGTTATTTCCGTAACATTAGCAGCATCTAAAGCTTACAAGGTCTTTCTTTATTGCCCTCGGTAGAGTACCATGGCATCACACAGCTCACAGCAATCTCCAACTCCTGGGCTTAGGTGATTCTCTAGCCTCAGCCTCCCAAGTTGCTGGGACTACAGGTGCTCGCCACAACGCCCGGCTATTTTTTTGTTGCAGTTTGGCCAGAGCCGGGTTTGAACCCGCCACCCTCAGTATATGGGGTCGGTGCTCTGCTCATTGAACCACAGCCACCACTTCCCTCCACATAGCACGGTAAACTTAGGCAACTTAAAGCTACTCAATGACTCAGCGTCTCTCTCTCTCTTTTTTTCTTTAACAAATGACATTAGTCATTGAATAGCTCTAAGTAGCCCAAGTTTATGCAGCTAGCTAAGATCCAAACAGTAAAAAGTGGAAGGAGCATAGAATCAGATTTCTCGGGTCAAATTCTGATGATTCTGCCATTTCAAATCTAGATGTGCCCATAAGAAGTCATCCTTTCTATATCTCAGTTTCTAAATTTGTAAAATGGGTATAATAACTTTATAGGGTCACTCTGAGGATTAAACGAGGGAACAAATGCAGAGCACCGAGAGCAGCCTCCGTCCGTAATGCAGTAAGCACCATGCTGGGGGTGAGCTATCGCTACCATCTCTGAACGTCCCTGAGACTGGCACAGTCTTCGGTAGTATTAGGAGTACCCCCATTTGCTGTAAAAATGCAAAGCTGCAACTTATAGCTTTATTCCATAAACGTTTGGGAAGGGAGTCCAGAGGTATGAGTCATGGGCTGAATGCTTAAGGTTCTAGAGAGAAATGGGCAAGATCATAGCAGTGCTATACCTTTCCACCAGCTTAACTGTGGGACATCAATGTAAGAAAACAGCAGCCATCTCTATGCTGACGATATTTTTAAAATTTTTTTGAGGCAAAGTTTCACTATGTTGCCCTTGGTAGAGTGCCGCAGCATCCCAGCTCATGGAAACCTCCAACTCTTGGGCTTACGTGATTCTCTTGCCTCAGCCTCCCTAGTAGCTGGGAATATAGGCGCCTGTCACAACGCCCGGCTATTTTTTGTTGCAGTTGTCATTGTTGTTTAGCTGGCCCAGGCTGGATTTAAACCCCCAGACTCAGTGTACGTGGCTGGTGCCATAACCACTGTGCTACAGGCGCTCAGCATATGCTGGAGATCTTCAAAGGAAATTTTCCTTGTTCCTGAAAAACGAACACACACACATACACACACACACACAAAGCTGGGTGTCTGATGATCCAACTAGTATATCAAAAGCTAAAGATTTCACCTTGGACAACTAGTTGGTGTCAGAATTACAGAATAATTTACAGAAAACGATTTTTTAAACCACAGAAAAGAATACCTAGGGCTTGAGGGTTTTTGGCCACCACTGCAAGCATTAGTCTGCTCTGAACACATTGATTTTTATTCTGTCTTGCTACATGATCGTTATCTTACTAAGTATTTACTACTGTACAAGAATGTACTAATTACTTCTCTTAATGAAGAGCCCATTTCCGAACCAGGTGGCTGCAACAATAAATATTCCCATCACTAGGGTATTTGATAGTCTTCTGTATAGATTTAACTTGAGATTTTAGGGAATCATTAAAATAGAAAGGTAAAATGCTACATCATGTAATTACACCTAGTGTCAGCATTCAAGAATTGCTAGTAACTTTTTTTTTCAATTTTCCTCAGTAAGATAATACCTTTCTTGCTTTTTAAACAGTGAATAAAAATTGGTCGTGGAAATGGGAACTGTTGAATAACTGCTTCCTTCTAGCTTTTAGAGATAATGCTTTTATTCCCATAGCTTGACTTGGTCATCTCTCTCTTCCACTTCCCAGGCAATGATGCCCTAAAAAGATTAACCCCCATCTCTGAGGTTGGAGCCAATTCTTTCAATGGATGCCAGAAGTTCACCAAAAAAATTCAATTGTCAAATTATGTCTCTAATGGAATATGGTTTTTGTTTACTTTAGATTATGCAGTTGAGGAAGTTGTGGCTAAGTACATTGACAGAATATAAAATGTCATTAAGACACAGTGTTGCTGCTTTCTACTTTGCTATATAAAACACATCAATCTTTGCAAAGCACGCTCATATCTCCAGCATACAGTTTCTTTTATAGTAATTTTCAAACAGGTGCTATAATAAAGGCCAAATCCATTTTGTTACAGCAGCAGGCACTAACACCAGTTATCCTCTCAAAGCTACTGAGCGACATGCCAAATCACTTTCCACCACCCACTGGGAACCATCTACTTCACATGCAAATCAACAAATTAGGCAGTTTTCACAGATCCTGTTCCCTCAGATTTAAAGCTTAATAAAATAGCACACGATTTTCACATTAATGGAATCTAAGATGATATTATGTATTTGTGTTTATTTGCCCTCATAATTATAGATAAATTGAAATAATGGACAATGAAATTCAACAACCTTCCTGTAGCGAGATACCTCTAAATCGACACCAGTAAACTCAGTTCTGGACAGGATGTCTCCTTATTCAAAATTACGGGATGGTATTAGTAACCAGTCTTGCCAGTACTGAGTGAGGCAAGGCTTCCCAGAGCTGATCCTTCAACCCAGTATTTAAGCATAGCTAAAAGTTAGCCAGGGGGATAGTCGGGGTTGAAGGCTGGCCATTTCACTCACAGGGAACAGGAAGGGCCCAAGGCATTGACAGACTTAATGCTCTCGTGGTGCATTATGATCATGACACGTTCTTTTCCATGGCCACATGAAAGAATAAAGGCAGAGCATTGTATGACACCTCAGAGATCCAAGCTCTTCAAGGAACTGTAAGGCCACTGCAAAAATCTTGGCAGGAGATTAGATTTACGCTGGCAAAGATCAAATTGGCAGTATTGCTGCGAGCAGGCTGGAGGAGAAAGTCACGGCTACTCAGAAGGCCACGACTTTAATATGGGGAGGAGCAAGAGAATTTGAACCAAGAAAGTTCAGTGAAGATGGAGAGAAACAATTTAGATTCTCAGAAGGCAGAATATGTGAAATGTGGCAATGGATTGGTTTTGTGAGGTGAGAGGAAAGGATATATCACCCTCCTGACTTCCTGGGTAGCCTTAGTAAGAGCAGACGGTTAATCTTACGATGGAAAGGCCAGGTTCGGGGTACGTATGCGCTATCTGTACTGTTTATAACTGTCAGGTATATGGATTCAGAGCCCAGTGCCTGGGTGGAGTCTAGTTTACCGTTGACGAGAGAGAGAGAGAGGAATGAGAATGAATATGAATGAATTAAGTCAGAAAGCTGGGAATAGAGGACCAGTGAACAAGTTTTGAGAATGTGATAAACAGTTTGAAGTAGCAGCCAGAAAGGTAACAGAAATACCCCAAGAGAATAATATTACAGAATATGACAGCTGGAATAGTGTCAAGAAGGAGGAAGCAATCTAGGTGGAAATGAAATAATTTTTAAACATTGCTAATATTAAACAGAGTTAATACATTAACCTGCAACTCCACTTATAGCTCTAATTGCTTGCCTTTTCAAAAAGGGAAATTACTGTTCCTTTCTTCAACAGTGAGTTTTATCAAAGAAGACATCCTGGTTTTTTGAAGAAATATCAATTTTTTTTTGATGGAATAAAAATGAGCATTGCTCTACAAGACTAGGTATAATTTATCTACAACTCTGAAATTATATTAGAAAACTTTTTACATTTTATTTCAGTATAGCTACTTCTCACTTTAAATACATTTATGTTAAATATGCTAAATACATAGAATTGAAAAATTGGTAGACGTTATTTCAGAGATTCTTGAATGCTAAAGTAAATCACTTTTTCGGTATGGAGAATAGTCTGTGATGTAGTGACAGCTAATATGGTGGTCCAGCCAAGCTCTACTGAGCACTGGAGAGACTCTAGCAAAAGAAGAAGGCACGTGATTCAGACCTAGGAATTTGATACTCAGGGCTGTCTAAACACACTGGAAACCCCCTGGTCTGAGAGAAAAATCCCAATATTGAGGATGTGCTAAAAAGAACACAGGCAACATAGACATGGAAAGTCACTGCTAAATGAATGCATGATTCTTAGGGGAAGGCGGGCTCCGTGTGGTTTGGGCTTGGTGAGGATC
This sequence comes from Arctocebus calabarensis, assembly GCA_963573935.1. Classification (NCBI taxonomy): domain Eukaryota; kingdom Metazoa; phylum Chordata; class Mammalia; order Primates; family Lorisidae; genus Arctocebus; species Arctocebus calabarensis. The sequence continues at coordinate 4,330 of CAUYON010139262.1, forward strand.
GTAAAGGGGAGAATCTTCAGTGAGTGCTCTTCTAGACAGGCACAAGGACACTGCACCTGTCTCCAGCTGGGGTGTGTCCTGCGGAGGTCCCTGACATACGACACGCTGTGCCTCATCATTCCTTCCACAGAAGGTTACAGTCTTCCCCGAGGGACCAAGACTGTGCCCTTCAGGGCTGAACGTTGGACACACTGATGAAAGGAGTGAGGGAGTTGACATGAGAACACTGGCCACTTAAGATGAGAATGTGGACGGCCCTGCAGAGGCCAGGTCCTGTTAGGGAAGGCTGTTAACTTTTGAGAATTAGAAGGAAATTATGGGTTTCCTGCTCACAAAATGTACTTATTCACTTATAGTTAATATTTTGTATCTAATTTTCAGATAGCCCCAGGGCTGTTCCTTAGAGGTTTAAGTCCACTTGTGCATCGTCAACCCTGTATCACTGCAGGTGGATTCTCCAAATAGGAGGAACAGTAATATTTGTTTTCTAGAAATTGTCTTCACCATTAACCTTGATAGAATACAGTTAACCTGTAGGGTAAGAAATGAGGACAGAACAATATTCCCCAAATGCTCACAGTACTATCTACCAGCTTCATGTTAACAAAGCTGAAAAGTGACGCTAACACGGACATAAGAACACACATGCGCACACACCCCCCTCCCGTCGGTGTAGGACTCAACACACGTTACGCATTTGTGTTATCTTCCACACAGAGGATATTTGGGGCTTGTACATTTCAAGACATACTCAACTTACAGGCACAGAATAGATACAAGCAGCTCTAACTCACTCAGTCCTTCAGAAAGAATAGGATTCTGGCTCGGCACCTGTGGCTCAACGGGCTAAGGCACCAGCCACGTACACCTGAGCTGGCGAGTTCGAATCCAGCCCGGCCCGGCAAACAACAATGACGGCTGCAACCAAAAATGGCCGGGCGTTGTGGCGGGCGCCTATAGTCCCAGCTACTTGGGAGGCGGAGGCAGGAGATTCGCTTGAGCCCAAGAATTGGAGGTTGCTGTGAGCTGTGATGCCACAGCACTCTACCAGGGTGACAGCTTGAGGCTCTGTCTCAAAAAAAAGAAAGAATAGGATTCTGAACAGTGTATACCTTTTTGTTTTACCCAGAATTGAACTCTATTCAGTTAGTGATATGGATAAATCCAGCAATATGTGGCCATGTGCATGAAAGTGTTATCGTCACATTCATATAACTAGGGACAGGCCAAACTGAGGAACATGTTTGGAGACTGTTGCTTTAGTTTTAATAAAATCTAGTGTGAGTGTTTGGGGACTTGAGGACTTACACCAGTACTGATCCTAAATAGATGTGTGCCCCACACTCTCTACCAGCTACATGTAGGCGTATTACTAGGTTGCACCTTCTCTCTCAAGCCACACGGATTTGACTTAGGGTGGTCTCTCCTGTATAAAGCATCTTGAATTCCTAAAATGTAATTAAAAAGACTGGTAGACTCTGTTTCTCTAGATGTCTCTAGATGTCTCTTCTCTAGATGTCTCTTCCAGATTATAAATTTTTTGGATAAACTTAATTCTTTTACCCCCATACTGTTTATTTTTGCACAGTTTTGCTTTCAAAATGTGTTTTTATTTTTTGAGACAGCATTTTGCTCTGTCTCCTAGCCTGGGGTGCCATGGGCTCAGCCTAGCTCACGGCAACCTCAATCAAACTCCTAGGCTCAGTCTCTAGTAGCTGGGACTATAGGTATATACTACCATGCTCAGCTAATTTGTCTTTTTTTTGGTAGAGACATTCTCACTCTTTTTCAGGCTGGTCTTAAACTCTTGAGATCGAGTGATTCTCCTGCCTTGGCCTCCCAGAGTGCTAGAATTATAGGCATGAACCACCAATACCTGGTTCAAAATGTGTTTTTAAATGAATAGCTCTAAGGTGATCAAAGATCACCAGTCTTATCAATAAATCATTTGCAGAAAAATAAAAAGGGTTACAAGTCTGAGAAAAGGATGGTATTTGATTTCTTTCTTTCTTTTTTTTTAATTTTTGAGACTACTCTACTGTCTACAAGCTGTCACCTTGGGTAGAGTGCCAGGGCATCACATCTTACAGTAACCTCAAACTCTTGGGCTTAAGCGATTCTCTTGCCTCAGCCTCCCAAGTAGCTGGGACTACAGGTGAACACCACAACACCTGGCTATTTTTTGGTTGTAGTTGTCATCGCTGTTTGGCAGGCCTGGGCTAGGTTCAAACCCTCCAGCTCCGGTGTATGTGACTGGCATTCTAGCTGCTGAGCTACAGGCTCTGAGCTGGTATTTGATTTCTAAGGATCCTTCTGCAGGGAACAATTTTAATAACGATAAGCAGGATGTTTTCCTATTCCCCATCTCATTCAAGCACACCATACTAAAGTCAATGGTTAATGAGGCTTCATCACAAGGCTAAGATATTTGTACCTATTTGCTGAGGTCTCACATTTGAAGTTTTATTAATTGTGAAAGAAAAACACCTCACTCTTGCAAAGCATACTCATTTATCATGAGTCATTCCTGACTTAATTTATGTTTTAGGTGATAAAACAACCCCACAAAAATAAAAGAATAACATGTCTGATTTTCTTGACTTGTGATCATATTTGAAATCATTGCCTTCCTCATTTTCTAATTTTGCTAATTTGAGGTTGTGTTGAGGCCAACTCTTTACTTTTCTCAAATGCAAGATAAAATGATACAGTGATATAGTCCTAGCCAAAGTCCTTTAAGGGATAAAGGGACATAGTGTTTGCAACTACTCTTGAATTTTTAAGAATAAAAAAAGAATGCATGCATACATCTGTACACACACATCCATATGGAGAAGATGGGAAGAGAGAGACTATGCCTGAGCTAATTTAGTAAAATGTTAACATGTGAGGAATCTGGGGGGAAGGTATGAAGAAATTCTTTGTACTGTTTTTCGTTATCTCTTTCTATTAGTTGAAATTTATTTCATAGCAAAAAGTGTGCAAAATCTAAGATATGAGGTTAAAAATACATAAATGAGAAAATGAATCAAAGAATTTGTAAATATGATGAGTAAGTACACTTTCAGGTACAATTACTATTGGCTTCAATCTTGTAAAGAAGCAGTAAATACTCAAACACTTATTTTGCTTAAAGTCGCTGGTCTACTGGTAACATACATTACAAAAACCATCATCCTTAAGCTATATGAGTGTTTCATCTATAGTTTCCATCAATTATTAAACATCTACTTCCTAAGGAGGTTGGTAGGATAGAAGGCAACATTTTCAGAGAAAGTAGGGGAAACTATGGGAAGAGAACCAAAAAAGAATTTTATACTCATAAGAGAATGCTTTCTAAGGGATGTGTGTATTTAAGAGACTGTTTTTCTATTTAGTGCCTAGCCACCAGATACAGTAAAATGATGTGACCGGTATATATACACCAGTGAAATAAAGCAACAACTTATTGAAATATTGGCCCAGCTAGAGTTACTTCCATTAACAATCAGTTGAGACACATTTTTAAAACAACAGCTTAAAAGAATGGCTGTGTGTCTGTAATAATTTTGACCTAAAATGTCAACTGTATTTGAGATGCCATGTGCACTTAATCAATGTCTCTATATTGTAAAACAAATATACTTCAGCGTGACTGCTGTGCCAGCCATAAATCATAATTCACAAAGACAAGAACATCTTATCCTCTCTATTGATAGTTGTTAATGACAATACTGAATAAAATGGTATCTGCCTTCCATATTATTGTTAAACCGTCTGTTAGAATTTCTATTACATCCTATAACCTACCACTATTTCTCTTTGTGCTGATACACTTATGGAGTGAAACATGATAGACAGTTTGATTTAAAGTTTAACACTTAAAATGCAAAACTAAAGTTTCTTGTCTTAAGTTTAAATCTACTAAGCAGCCTTAAAGAAAGATGGAGACTTTACCTCTTTCGTGTTTACATGGATGGAGCTGGAACATGTTCTTCTTAGCAAAGTATCTCAATAATGGAAGAAAAAGTATCCAATGTACTCAGCCCTAATATGAAGCTAATTTATAGCTTTCATATGAAGGCTAAAACCCAATTATAGCACAAGAATATGGGGATAGGGGCAAGGGAGGGGAGGAGAGAGGTTGGATGAAGGGAAGCTAATTGGTGGGGCCACACCTATAGTGCATCTTAGAAGGGTGCACGTGAAACTTACTAAATGCAGAATACAAATGTCTTCATACAATAACTAGGAAAATGTGATGAAGGCTATGTTAAATAGTTTGATGAAAATATTTCAGATTGTGTATACAACCAGCACACTTACATGGGAACTGAGGCATTAAAAGCCAAATTTGCAATTTATAGTTGATATATACATTTTCTGGAATTACACAATGTTAAGATTTAGATATTCTACTGTTCACATCTTTCTTGCAGTTTTTCTAGCTTGAATACAAATCTAAGACACTTGCTCAGTAAAATTTGGGATTTATATTGTTTATTTTTCAAAGTGTTAATTTCCACTGTGAGGAAGGGTGAATTGTGAATATAGGGATCTGAGGACTTCTTATTTGCTCTCCAGATTTCCTTGGCCACATATAAAATATGACCTACCTTTGAATAGCAGGTGTTCAAACTGCATGGGTTCACTTATATGTGGATTTTCTTTCTCCTCTGCCATCCCCAGAAAGGTAAGAATAGTCCTTCCTCTTTCTTCTCCTCCACTTCCTCACCATGAAGATGATGAAGATGAAGATCTTCAGAAGCATCCAATTATGCTTAATGAACAGTAAATATATTTTCTTTTCCTATGATTTTCTTAATATCATTTCCTTTTCCCTAGCTTCCTCTAATGTAAGACTAAAGCACATAATATGAATAACTAACAAAATATGTGTTAATAAACTATTTATGTGATTGATAAGGCTTCTGGTTAACAATAGGCTATTATTAGTTAAGTTTTGAGGGATTCAAAAGTTATATGTGGATCTTCACTGTCTGTGGGGTGGGGGATGCCACTCCTAACCCCCATGGTGTTCAAGGATTAACTGTATACTTGACCACACAGGTAGAGGAAGCCAAATTCTTAATGATAGGAGGGGCTTGCTTGTTTATCTTCAAATATCAGCAGTAGAAAATTCATAGATAAAATTCCATAAAGTGTATTTTATAAATATTTGCATCTATATTCTAGAAATAACCTTTAAATTTATTTCATACACAGAGATTTTGCAAAAAGAATAATATGGGATTAGTAGTCCTTTCTGTGTATTTGCTTTTAATAACTGATTAGTTATCATTTTAATCAATAATTTTAGTATTCAATCTGGAAACAAGATGTAAATTGAGACCATGAGGAAAACTAAAAGCTTTGTAGAGGTAGATTTCATTGGTTATATAGTCAATTCAGACCTCTACTTTAAAAACTTGTATGTTTGTGCTTAAAACTATTATTTATAAACATTGTTATAAGCTTGTGGCTTTACTGATGTACCTGAAGATAGGGGGCAAAGTTGGAAATGGGTAAGGATCAAACTCAGCCTTGATAAGAAATACAATTCCATAAGTCTACATAACACCTGCTTAAAAAAAATGTACAACCAAATTTTGAACTAGACTATGGTGCTAGTGTTGAGGGTTGGAAACCAGTTATTTGGAGCTGTTACAGCAAGATGCCATAACCTGAGTGGCTTAGACAACAGAAATTTATTTTTCTTACAGCTTTGGAGGCTAGAAATTCCAGAGCAGAGTGCCAGGATGGCTCAGTGAAATGTGTCTTCCTCAAATGGCAGGGTGGGAGTAGGTGGAAGAAATAAGCTGCCTCATGACTCTTCACTTAGGACTGTCACGACTGAATTACCTGCCAAAGGCCCCAAATGCCATCACACTGGGGATTAGGGTTTTAACATTTGAATTTTGCTGGGGGCGTGGGGGTGGGGGAGCACAATCATGCAGGCCATAACACAAGGAAAAGAAGCAAACAAAACAGTTAAGGGTACACATTTAAAAACAGTTCTTACAGACTAGAGATATTCCACTAAAGGGAAAACCTTGAAAAAGATTTGTCAAAGACTAGAGCAATTTGGGTGAAATTCCTGAAACTTTGTTGCTGAAATGAAGTTAGGACTTTGCATAACTGGCATTCCTCATCTTATCTGCTACAATATGTTCAGATATGTTCATATGTTCAATATGTTCAAAAGCATGGATTAAAGGCATCACAAGGAAGCTCAATGGAAATAGGCCAAGTTATTTAGCCTATACTTCCTTTATTGATTGATTATCTAGTTGATTAATTAATTATTTGACTCGGCAAACCTTTTTTGGTAGTGTTGATTTTGTTCTCGTACTCAGAGTGTCAAAATAAATGAGAAATGGAGCCCTCCTCAATCAACTGAGACACAAATTGCCCACGGATCTGCTGAGGGAGAGTGGCAGAGCCTGTCTGGGAATTCAGGTGTCATTCTGGTTTAAAGCTCTTCCTTGGTGGCCATATTGCTTCTGAAGTTTAAAAGTCGGGCCAACACCACAGAGAATTCTCGATGGTGAAGTAAGCGAATTTGTATACCTAACTTATGGTAGGTTATTAAGGGACTTGTTATTTGGGACTGTTAAAAACAAACTTGCAGAATCTGAGGTAATAGGCCCTAAAGTCCCTACAGTAGGGATCAAACTCTAATCCTAAGAAACATCCCCAAACACAACTACTAAAACATCAAAGGGATGGCTTTTAAAATACAAAAGCAGTAAAGCAAGTATTTAAAGTATCAAGACAAATATTTAAACGTAATTGAGGTCTTTTCTTAATGACTTAATTAAAGTACTCCTACATATGGAGGATAGGGAATCTTCAATTTCCAGCTTGAACAGCTCTTCTGTGCTCCTTGCTGTGGGGAGAAACTTTAAGACTTGGTGGCTGATTGCATACATCCCTTCGTCAGTAAAATAAGACAGTCAAAGCAGGGCACAAGGAACTCACAATTACTGAGTGTCATCCAGGGTCTCTGAGTTTTATGTGTTTCATGTCTTTTAATTATCAAAACAATTTCATACTGTAGGGATTATTGTTTTCATTTTCCTTAAAAGTCTACAACTTCAAATATTTAAAATATTGTATTTAAAATACCAAGGACATACAGTTTGTTAATGGTAGAGCCAGAAATGAGACTAGGCTGGTCTAATTCCAAGGTTCATGCAACATATCATACCTCCTCCAGGGATTAAAGCAAGACTTCAATGAAAGAAAATATATCTGAAAGTGAAGTTGGAAGATGGAAGTAGGAAAGTGCTAAAATTTAGATGTTTTTTGAATTAACAAACGTATCTGCAGAAGGCCTAGATGTATAATTGTCATTATTCCTTGATCAAAAAAACACTTTCCACAAGTAGTGTCATGAACGGGCTCAGTTCCCTCACTCACTTGTGCTGTACCCAGGAGCAAACCCTCATACTCTTAGAGGATCTTCCGAGAGATTCTGATTGATTGAGAAGTAAGAAGATAAAATCCTGAGCTCTGGAAGTAGATAGCTTATGTTTAAATCCCACCTTCGTCACCAGCTAGATGTGTGTAGACAAATTATTTAACCTTTGTGTGTTTTGCTTGTCTCAAAGGAGATGCTAATAATAATGCCTAACCCCTAAGCCTGTGGGGAATAAATAAAATAACACATATAAATAACTCACAGTGTTCAGTCTGTGGTGTGTGCTCAAGATATCTCATTTTCAATATTATTTTTAAAAGCAAATATGATAGGTATAAATTGCTTCCCTATACTCAGGTGCAAGAAATGACATATCTCTTTATATTGTAAACTTAGTTGGATCTATGATAAGGATTGGTGAAAAGTCCAATGATCAATTTGGAGATTTCACTCTCACTCTTTAAAGCATATACATGTGTTTCAAAGCATTTGTGAGTCCTAAATTGGAGGAAGATCATTGCTAATGTCCAGGCTCTTGTGGCTACTCAGAGATGCTGACTCTACTCCCAAAACTAGGTCTATTCACAATGGCTTCCCAGCATTTTCTGAATTGCAGCCGCTTTTATTCAAAGTTCTACTTCTCATTTGATTGGAGTCAGGTCACCACCAATTTCTGAATCTGACAATCTTCTTTCCTAGTATTCAGGATCTACTATGCATTTTAATTTGGGGCCATACAAATTAAAGGGCCATTTGAAGAGGACCAGGCCCTCTTCAAAATTCTCTGTCCCTGCCTCTTCTCAGACAAGTCAGCCAAGAAGCTCAGACAGGCTGTGGACATTATCTTGAAGATAGTCAAACTTTGTGGAGCACTTTTTCTTACCTGGCTCTTTTAAAAAGGTGGTCTCTCTTCACTGGGGGTAGGAATGATGGTGTATCCAGAATCTCTCTCTCTGCAGGGTCCTTGGTCTTGATTTGAAGAATGAATCTACAAACCATGTGTGTAAGTGAAAGGATAGATTTTATTGGTAGATAAATAGATAAGATGGGTAAGGAAGCCTCTGCTACAGTGAAGGGGGGTAGCCGAATGGGTAGTCCTTCGGGCTTCTGTCTGGGGTTTTATATACTGCTTTTCCTATCCTGTTAGCAAGGCGGGTTGGAGGAGATGGATGTATACCTAGAATATGTCACGACCATTTGACTCCAGAGGTCTGTAGAAAGAAGTTAATTTCAAAACTGCCCCTGTGTAGGAGTATGGTACTGCCTGAGGCATGCTTTTCCGCTCCAGGAGTGCCTAGATGAGATGTTAGTCAGGATGGTTTTTTTTTTTTTTCTGGAAGGTCCGCAAGCTGAGAGGTACCAGGAAGAATGAAGGGCAAAGATGATGGAATACAAGAAGTGATCACAGTTCCTCTGTCCCTGAAGGTTGAATGCATTCCAGGCTCAAAGAGAGGAGCTCTAAAGGATCCAGGGGGATGAGGCTGGGATCAGGGTGCTTCCAGGGTTCCAGAATAGACATATCTGGAGGCCGAATCCAAGGTCAGGTTCCAGCCCGTCTTGGTTCCTGGTGAGAGCTCTACCTGGCTTGTGAACAGCTGAGTTCTATGTCCAGGGTAACCTGTCCTCAGTGGCTGTAGTCCCAGCTACTTAAGAGACAGAGGCAGGAGGATCACTTGAGCCTAGCAGTTCCAGCCTCTAGTGCATTATAATGGTGCCTGTGAATAGCCACTGCACTCCAGGCTGGGTGACATCAGAAGACCTCCAGAGACAGGGATGAATGGCACTCAGGTAGCTCCCCTGGTGGGTAATTCACTCAAAACTGCTTGCTGAACGCCTCCCATGCACCGAACATTGGGCTCACATGGAGGCTCAATCAGGATGGTTTTTATGCGCCTGTGACTAGAGACAGCACCTGCGATGAGACTGATCTCTGAGTTCACTATTGCCTAGAAAATGGGGGAGGGGGTGTCCTTGTCCAGCCCTAAGCAGGAAAATCAATGGTAAGAGGAGAATTAATGGTAAGGCAGATCCCAGAACTTTGGAAACACAGCTCTGGTCTATCCTTATTGAGGGAAGAGAGGTGCCTTTCTTATTTCCTAAAGAGTTTGCTTTAGGAAATTAAAAACAACAACAAAACAACACAAAAAAAAACCCCACAACCCTCAAAGTAACAGTGAAACTTCTCAGTAAATTATGCTGCAAATATGGATAAAAATTCTATAAAATGCTACAGAAATTATTGAGAAAAATATGGTCTTTTCTTTCAAAAAGCTTATCGTCTATTGAAGCAAATGAGAGCAAGTCAAAACAACTGAAGAAGTTTCTGAGCTTCCTAGAATTTCTATCAAAAATCTGAATATCTTTTCAGTGATTTTAAAACATGAAAATTTTAACTAAGAACTAGATTGGAGAATTTTATTTTAGCCTAAAGATATACTTTGATGGCCATAATCTTTGGCTTTTTGCTTCAGTGATATGGAGATGGATTGGATGCTGGAGGATAAGAGAAATCTGCCTAGCTGATTAGGCTACTATAGACATAAAAAAGGCCATACTTTAACGTAGCTCCAACACTAATCAGACTGAACAGACTACTTGGATCTGTGATGGAGACATATTGGCAGTCGATGAAGGCTGTCTAGAGAGATTTTGTTGAAAAACCAAGGTATATAAATGCTGAAAGCAGTTAAATTCCTGTATAAGGATTAAGGATGATTTAGAAGAAAATGCTTCTGCTAACAATTCCTTTCTGTCTTAATTTTATTATCTTTAAAATGTGTCTTTACATAGACAAGTTTTTTGGGTTTTTCTTTTTGCAGTTTAGCCATGGCCAGGTTTGAACCTGCCACCCTCAGTATATGGGGCTGGCGCTCTACTCACTGAGCCACAGGCGCCACCCCTACATAGACAAGTTTTAAGAATAATATAAAATGATATTATTTCTCATCACTTTCATGAGTGACTTAAAATAAGTGTACATATATTTTAAAATTATTATACTCAGGAGCATTCTGATAGCACAGATCTCATCATCAAGATACCCACTGCCTTCTGGGGCAAAAGGCACTGATTGCAGATTCAGGTCTTTTGATGGAAGAAGACAATTGCGTCTTGATTCTGCAATCTTGAACACATTTATAATCTAAGAAAAATTTACATCACTGCTTATCATGAAAAGGCATTGAACTTACTTTCATAATACACTTTTCCAGAACATATTTAATTTTTTCCACATTTTTGAATGGAAATAGAGAAATATCCTATGTCAGGGTGCCTGGGAAATAAAATCTGAGTGGAAGTCTCCATGCAAAGGGTCTGTTGGTAAGTGCTCTCAGGATCAACACTGGTGATGGGGTGAGGGCAGGAGAACGGGCAGAAGAAGGCACACCCTTACCCATTAATTGAGGCTCCCAGCAGTCAAGGGAATAAGTGCCAACCATTTCTTACAGGCCACACACTGACTTTCTTAGACCCATTTGTTCTCTGTAATAAGTTCTGGAAACAGCTTATCCAGAATTATGATTGGTTTCTTGTTGGGGGGAAAGTTACCTGAGAAAGTTAGTGGTATGCCATAGGACTCCATGTCTGCAATTAATCTCAAGACTGTAATTAGTACAACCTCTATGGAAAAAGTATTGAGAGTCCTCAAGGAACTAAAAGTAGACCTACCATTCAATCCAGTAATCCCACTATGAAGTATCTACCCAAAGGAAAATAAGTCATTATATCAAATGGCGTTATATATACTTTCACCTGAATGCTTATCACAGCACAGTTCACAATTGTAAAGAAACAGAATCAACCTAAGTGTCCATCATTACATGAATACCACTCTTCCATACAAAGGAAAGAAATGATGTCTTTTGCAGCAACTTGAACAGAACTGGAGACCATTATCCTAAGTGAAGTATCTCCGAAATGATAAACAAATGCTACACTTTCACACTAATAAGTGTGTAACTAAATAATGGGCACACATGGTCAGATAGTGGTATAAAGGTTATTAGAAACTAAAAGGGGGGGATAGAAGAGGGGGAGCCAGGGGAAAGGGGAAGGAACTTACCTATTGGGTATAATGTACACTACTCTGATGACAGGCACACAGAAAAGCCCTAACATCATCATTATTCAATTCATCAGTGTAACAAAAACACTTGCACTCCTTTAATATTTTGAAATTTAAGAATAAGACTACAAATAGTACTTATTGTTTACTTCTTCTACCATTCTATGCTACTTATTTATCCTACCTGTGACTACCATCTCTTTCAGTCTAGATTATTTAATATGATGAAATGATCCAGACTTAAATCCTGAGGAGTCCGATTTGGACAAGGGATAAATAAGAGACTCCAGAAGATCATGTGAGTACTGAACATATGTTCCCATTATTTATGAGTAGCCATAATCAGAGTCCATTGCCACTAATAACAAGGCTACTCCTTTCCTTTCATTCTGGTTTCTTGGCATAAGGAGCCTGATGTGACCAGTTAATAACTGTACCTAGAAGTTTAATAAAATTCTTGTTTTGTTTCCTGGTGAAAGCATTCTACTTTTGCGAACCAGAGCACTAGATCTTTGGAGCCTAGAAGTATAAAAAAGGGTAGCACAGACTCCCAAAGTGGGGGCACTTCTATTTCTAGTGTGTGGTTTATAGATCCATTGTATTCTATATACTGAGAATGTAATACAATAGTCGTAGACTTAGGATATCCTGTATAGTGAGTTGTGAAGGATATTTTTCTGTGTATGGAATCATCTCTTAATTTTACCACACTGTGCCTTTACAAGGCTATTCCATCATTCTACCAAACCAGCAGTTGCTGGATGGTACAGTATGTGGTATAGTCCATCGTTACATACTCACTTTCATGCCTTCTTTTCTGTAACATGAGTTTCTTGGTCTTGAACAATGTTGAATGGAATCCCATATTGGTGGGATCTCACACTATGTGATCCCTGGCATAGTAAGGCCAGCCCATATTTGGAATGTGTATCTGTTTTGATCAAGAGTACAAGGGTTCAATGTAATAAACTTGACATGAAATGGCTCTTTTGGTCTCACTGAGAGATGGAACCATATCTCACCTCTACGTTGATCTCTTATCATCACTATAGATCTCTGTGGCTAGCTTGCTGGATATTTGGCAGCAGCATCAGTGGTTAGATCAAACTTAGTTGATTGTGTTCATTTTGGACCTTTGCATGGTCTTTATTCCCTCCTCAGATACAGATACTCCATCCTTGCACCCTTTATGTTGGAACTTGGGTGGCTATTGGCTGAGACTGGCTGACATCAACTGACTGAGTCACTTTATTGAGCTCATCTTCTATGGATCATATGCTCTCTTGTAGGCCTCCAAACACCAGCCAATTTATCCTCCACTGTTGTATATGAAGAAAAATTTACATATAATACACACATACACACACACAGAGGATATCAAAAAAAGGCACACACATTTTAAGAAAGGAAAAACTGTATTAAAATTGTAACACTCAATATACTCTCACAATCAAAGATAAATACAAGTCACATTGAGCACTCTTGTAATTACAGAAATCAAATATGACTTGAGTATTTTAAATTTAATATCATTTTTTCCTTTCTTAAAATTTGTATACTTTTTTTTGGCACCCTCTATATATTATCTTAAGCTGTCTCTTTTTCTAGTACAACATAAACAGTCAGAAATATCACCCAAATCTCTACCAATTATGAACTTCCCCTCACTGCTGTCCCTTAGAACCATCTCTCAGTGGTAGTCTAGATTTTGCTGGTTCCATATGTACTAAAATGACCCACTTTTAGCCTGGGCTGTGCACAACAAGGCCATCCTTTTCTGTCTCCATTATCAGGAAAAGGGGAACCCACGAGAGGCCATAGGCATGAGTTGAGCTGACAGTGAGGCCTGGGCTACCTTATTATAAGGGGCTTGGGCTTTTCCCTCTGGACTCATTTGTGTCTGGACACATAATCGCTGAATATTCTGTTTAAATTACTTAGAAACAACTTTATCCTTTCTGGCCTTCTGGATTTATTAGTGGGTATAAGAATAGAATTTATGCTAGGGTTAATTAGTTAGACAAGATATGTCTGTTTACCCTGCTTAATGAATGACGAGACTTTCCAGTTTGGTTGGTGGAACAGGGACCCTATCCCATACATAAGCTTCAGGTACTGTTTCCTCTAATCATTTTGAGATGTTCTCTTTTGGGACTTCAGTGGTTTCTTCACATGGATATTCTGATCAATACTTAGCTGAATATTCCAGAGCAGCTTTTGCAGTGTTTCATCTGTCTAGTTGTTTCGTGTGGAGATATAAATCTGGTCCCCATCTTGGCCTATGTCCTCAACTACTAATTTGTCAAATCAAACCTGCTATTTAACAATCTTGTAATTATCTGTGTATTTCTGTTGTCCTAGTATATGGGACTGAGCATGGCACTCGATCATAGCCAACGTTTTCAGTTTAAAGTGAAATAAAAAACAATTCTCAAATATTTGGTTATCCCTTCTGTTTATAACCTATGTAGAGGAAATCCATGTTGTACATGTTTATTATTTATCTCCTAGAATTATACCACTCATCTCCTGCTCTCATATAGCACTTTTTGTACATTCATTATGATGCTAATTATCTATGGACTTTTTATTTTGCTGTACAACATCCCTTGCTCTTTCCTACTGGTTCCCTGAATTCTGTTATTCTTCATTTCATTCCTCTGCCTGAGGTCATCCAATCCAAGGAAGGTTAATAGTGTGCTCCCTCAGGGGACAGAAGGTAGTCATTTCACTTGGGCAGGCACATCCTCACCAAACTATTCCTGCTGTGACTACTTTATGCCAGTTACGAATCCTTGCTTGCCTTGGTGGGTGTCATTGCTCTAGCCTGGTTCTTCAGCCTTTCATCAATTCTGAGAGTCTCCTGATCCATACAAAGAATTTCCCTTTCCATAAAGCATTCAGAGTACATTTCTGCTGTCTATACCCAATAAAACAACCCATCCAGCTTTATACATGTGGTTATGTACATCTCTGTCTGTGATTACTTTGTTAGCCAGTGGAGAGGAAGAACCATGGTTTATTTATCTTGGTGTCTTCTGCAGAACCAAGAACAATCATAGATGCTAAATAAATGCATTAAAATTTAATAATAAAACATCAAATGTTTTCAGTACCTTTCTTGAGAATGATGAATTGTCTACTTATATGAACATGTCACAGTCCTTAAGCCCAGCAGAGGTGTCATAGAATCAACTTCCCCTTGACAAAAGACTTCCAGAGGTAACTTTTGAAGAAATTGACAGTATTTCCTATTTAAAAGTAAATGGGAATAAAAGTACTTCATGTGCCACTTTACTAAAAACTGCAACCTTCTGTGCAAAATCTTATGGTCTAAAATCTCCTAAATCTCCACTGATAACACCTAACTCTCCTCTCTTTTGGACACCTCTTACACCTGAGCATTTGGGCAGATATTTTTATCTTTTCCTCTAGTAATTGTTTCTTCCTTTAAGGCCCAGGATTGCTGTCTGTGCTTTAATACGTTTCTACTTACTTTCGGGAAGGATGGATCTCACCATATGTAAGGAGGTGGATTTCCAAATCTTTATCCCAAAGCCTAATTTCTCTGCTGTGCTCCGGTTTTATATCAGCGTCTGCCTGAGTGACATGGGCATATCCATACACTGCCACCCATCAAAGCTAAATCTGGCACACATTGAACTCCTCACCTTTTAAACTGTCACCTTGTCATTTCTCCGCCATCATTAAAATGAGGCTCATCCCCCAGACTTGGGAAGTGGATGTATTTTTATCTTCTCTATTTTATTACCCTGCTAATACAGATCAAGTCTACATGAGTCACATGTTCCCCAAAGTCAGGTTTTTTCTTCAGCTATCTTCATCTATGTACATTGTCGATGTCAAACAGAGAAACAGAATGGACACGTCTGGGACTAAGAATCAGAATTAATCTATATGAAGAAATAAAATCTGTTTTGTACAATCATCTCTCGGTGGTGATGCTGGGAACAAAATATCTCTTGTCCTAACCTTGAATCAGATTGATTCAGGTAAGAAGAATTCAGGATTAGAAGGAATAAGCTTCATCTACAGTGATACACAGTTTAAGTCTGGTTTAGTTTTGACGTGCTTTGTACTTTACCCGCTTAAGGATAGTAAGGATGACAGATTTAGCCAAAGGCAATAAACCAGGCATAATATTTTGTAGGTAAAAGTACTAAGAAGCCACACAATAAAAAATAAGTATGTTTTTGGAAGCTAGTTTTGCTATTTCTTAATGTTTTTTGTTGTGTGATAATATGTGGTTTATTATTTTATATTTAAACATGAGTTCTCTTTTTGGTGCCATTCATTATAAATATTTTGTCTTTATATCGGCACTGTTAAGAATAGTCCTTTGATCTCTTAAACTGATAGAGGCCATCTACAGTAAACCTACAGCCAATATCATATTGAATGGAGTTAAAATGAAATCATTTCCACTCAGTTCAGGAACCAGGCAAGGTTGCCCATTGTCTCCACTGCTCTTGAACATTGTAATAGAAGTTTTAGCCATTGCAATTAGGAGAGAAAAGGCGATCAAGGGTATCCATATAGGGTCAGAAAAGATCAAACTTTCACACTTAGCAGATGATATGATTGTATACCAGGAAAATATCAGGGATTCTACTACAAAACACTTAGAAGTGATCAAGGAATACAGCAATGCCTCAGGTTAAAATATCAACACTCATAAATGTGTAGCCTTTATATATACCAACAATAGCCCAGCTGAAAAAACAGTCAAGGACTTTATTCTGTTCATGGTAGTGCCAAAGAAGATGAAATATTTGGGAGTTTATCTGACAAAGGATGTGAAAGATCTCTACAAAGAAAACTATGAAAATCTAAGAAAAGAAATAGCTGAAGATGTTAACAAATGGAAAAACATACCATGCTCATGACTGGGAAGAATCAACATTGTCAAAATGTCTGTACTACCCAAAGCAATATACAATTTTAATGAAATACCTATTAAAGCTCCATTGTCATATTTCAAAGATCTCAAAAAAAAAAAAACATTGTTTCATATGGAATCAGAAAAAAACCTCGAATAGTCAAGACATTACTCAGAAATAAAAACAAAGCAGGAGGAATCACCCTACCAGACCTCAGACTATACTATAAATCAATAGTGATCAAAACAGCATGGTTCTGGCACCAAAACAGAGAGGTAGATGTATGGAACAGAATAGAGAACCAAGAGATGAACCCAGCTACTTACTGTTATTTGATCTTTGACAAACCAATTAAAAATATTCAATGGGGAAAAGATTCCCTATTTAACAAATGGTGCTGGGTGAATTGGCTGGCAACCTATAGAAGATTGAAACTAGACCCACATCCTTCACCTTTAACCAAAATCATCATTAATTCTTAAATTGCAGCACACCACATCAGTAAAGACACCTGTACTTGCTTGAAGACAATCCCTAGACACACAGCACAGGCTACAGCAGTGGTCTCCAATCTTTTTGGCACCAGGCACTGGCTTCATAGAAGATAATTTTTCCATGACCTGGGGTTGGGAGGTGGCTGTTTTGATATGAGTTTGCAAGCAATTGAGTTATCATGGTCTCTGTGCAGTCAAACCTCTCCGTTAATGATAATCTCTGTTTGCAGCCACTCCCCAGCACTGGCATCACCACCTCAGATCATCAGGCATTAGATTCTCATAGGGAGTGTGCAACCTAGATCACTCGCATACACAGTTCACAGTGGGGTTTGTGCTGCTATGATAGTCTGATGCCAGGCTAATGTGACAGGAGGTCGAGCTCAGGCACTGACGTGAGTGATGAGGAATGATAATTATAAGTTTAATTTTAAATTAAATACAGTTGAAGCTTTGCTCACTCTCTACTGCTCACCTCCTGCTCTCTGGCCTGGTTTCTAACAGATTATGGACTGGTACTGTCCATGGTCCCGAAGTTGGGGGCTGCAGGGCTAGAGGAAAGGCAGTTGCTCAAGAGCACCCAGCAGGATCTCAGAGGTTCCTTATTGGCCGTTCCCTTTTACATGTACTCAAAGAGTCAAACTCCTCATTTTCCCCAAGCCCATTCTTGATTCCCCATTTTCTACTAACTGATGAAACCCTTTTCAAACCCTTTTCTCTCAAAACAGTGAGTTTATTCCTGCCCGTTTTATTTCTGAGATACTACTTTCATTCATTTGCTCTTTTCTATTCCATGGTTCTGATCCCTGACACACTCTGGTCTTGTATCTCTTGCCTTGATTATTGCAATAGATACATCATGAGTTCTTGATTCCGATCTCTTCTCTTGACCAGTAACCCTCCACACCACTAATGCATTGGTTTTTCTAAAGGAATGCCAGGTCGCTTTATTTCCTGCACAATAAAGCTTCCATGTCTTGTTGTTATAATAAAATTCAAATTTCCTAGCATGATATTCACTGTTATGATCTAAAACCAATCATCACTTAAGTATTGAACTGCGTTTAATATAATTTTCCTTCTGCTATCAAGGTATATAACTGTATATGTAGTACCTATTTGCTTTACACCCTTTTTGTCTTACTTCTCACTGTAAGGTTCCATTCACTTTACCTTTCAGCTATCCTTGATCTTTCCCAAGCATGCACTATACTTCATCCCTCTAAGGTTTTGTAACATCTGCTCACTTTAAGTGGAATTCTCAATTCATTACACCTTTCTGTGTCAGAAATTCTATTTATTTTTCCTGGCAAACATCAAAGGACAATTTGTTCTGATTTCTGCAGTTGGAATTAGACTCTTTTTCCCTCTGTGTTCTTTTGTTTTCCTCCCTCCTATAACAAGTAAGTTTAATGATTATTCAAATACCTATTGCCTTCTCTTATATTGATATAAATGTTGTCAGAGACAGGTTGTTTCAACTGTCCCTCCTTTCCTATCTACCTAGGTAATTTCTACTCATTATTTCGATCTCAAGCTCAGTACCTCTTCCCATCTGGTTTTCTTCCCTGAGCCCCAAGAATATGTTGGCCTTCCCCCAAACATTTCTTCTAACTTGAGCTTCTTAATAGTATACCATACACAATTATGTAAAGTCTTCATTTCCAGACCATAAATTCTCTACTTGCTTGCAGTATTCTCTATAATTAGCCCAATGTTTAACCCACAATAAGAATGTAACAAATATTTCTTAAATGGATGAGTGAATGCTTGTGTTGTATACTTTTATAACTAAAACAGGGCCAAATCTTATACATCTGATAGTTTTAGCATAAAGCAAATGAGTGTAAATATAATAAATTGAATGGAATACTGTCAAGAGGTTACCCACAGAATGTACACTCAATAAATACTTGTAGGATGACTGGGCAGAAACGGTCACATAGTGTAACTGAAAGAATTATAGACAGAAGCTAAGAATAATTTTTTTTCTAGTTGTGTTAAAAAAAGAACACTGGACTTAGGATGATCAAAGGGTTGGGTATTCTTTCTTTGATAAAGTACAAATCACCTGCAAAATCTGTTTCTTTCTTCACAAATATAGGTCCCTACATTTTTTCACAGGTATCTTCATCCCTCAATACTAAAAATTGTAAACAAAAATTTAAATGTTTTTTAACCAGAACTATGATATTATCTTCTATATTTTATTACCTGACTCTACATATTTCTTAACCTAATAGTTAAGAAATTTTATATTTACTCCAGAGATAAAAATCTTTGAACTTCTAAGAACTCCAGGGTTTAGGAACTATCTGAAATTCTAGGGCAAATGCTGTGCATATTTGTATTTTTCTGGGATAAAAATCACCATGGTTTAAAAAATTAGGTTCTTAAATGTATCAAAAGGCTGATATATGATAAGAAAATGTCCAAGAACTTCAAGAAAACTAAACACCCCAGGGTGAGCTTAACAATGGTAATGGATGTAAAAATCACAGAATTTTTAGATATAGAAGAAGTAAGAAAACTCATTCCTGTGTTCAGACCATGATAAACTTTAATTTATACTTAAAAAAAATTTCTATGATTTGATTTCTTAGCCTGATGAAAACTAGAAGAATCAAATTAGAAGGATGGCTGTTTTGGTTCATTTTGTGCTGCTATAACAAAAATACCTGAGACTCCGTTGGCGCCTGTGGCTCAGTGAGTAGGGCACCGGCCCCACATACCGAGGATTGTGGGTTCAAACATGGCCCTGGCCAAACTGCAAAAATAAAAAATAGCCCGAGTTGTGGTGGGCACCTGTAGTCCCAGCTCCTCAGAAGGCAAGAGAATCACCTAAGCCCAAGAGCTGGAGGTTGCTATGCGCTATGACGCCACTGCACTCTACCGACGGCGACAAAGTGAGACTCTTATCTCTTAAAAAAAAAAAAAAGAAAGAAAAAAATCTGAGACTGGATAATTTATAGAAAACAGAAATTTATTTTTCACTGTTCTAAAGACTGGAAGTCCCTGATCAATGCAACTACAAGTTCAGTTGTCTGGTGAGGGCTGCTTTCTCTTTTCAGGTGATTCCTTGATTCTCTGTCTTCCAGAGTGGAGGGATGCTATGTCCTCACAAGGCAGAAGGCAGAAGGGAAAGTTTGCTGAATCATGCTTGAAGTCTTTTTTTAATAAGTGTTAATTCCATCTATGAAGGAGGAGCCTTTGTTGCCCAATCGCCTCTTAAAGTATCCACTTCTTGATGCGTTCACACACATTGCCATCACCTGCATCACAGCCTTGTGCCCCAGGCCCACTAAAATTTGTGTTCTCTTTCAAATACAAAATTAATTCATTGTTCTTAGTAGCCCCTCAAATTCTTAACCCATTGTAACATCAACTCAAACGTCTAAAGTTCAAAGTCTTATCAAAATATCTAAACCAAATATAGGTGAGACCCCAAAGTGTGTTCCAGCCTGAGGCACATTGCTTTCCAGCTGTAAAGCTGTGAAACAAATTTTATGCTTCCAAAATACAATAGTGGGGCAGATGTTTCTATTCCAAAAGGGAGAAAGAGGGAAAAAGAAAGAAGCAACTGGTTCTACACAAGTCTAAAACCCATCAGGGCAAACAATGTTAAATCTTAAGGCTTGAGAAGAATATTCTTTGATTCCACATCCTTCCTTCCAGATACACTGGTGTGGGGGTTGGGTGTCTAACATTTCAGAAGATTCCTCCCCCGCATGGCTTTGTTAGAAGCAGCTGTCACTGCAGCTCTCCTTGTCGGAGTTGCATGTCTGCAGCTTTTCCAGGTGGGCACTGATTCTTTGTGGCTCTAAGTTTTAGGATCTATGCCCTACCTCCAAAACTCC
Source organism: Arctocebus calabarensis (assembly GCA_963573935.1). Classification (NCBI taxonomy): domain Eukaryota; kingdom Metazoa; phylum Chordata; class Mammalia; order Primates; family Lorisidae; genus Arctocebus; species Arctocebus calabarensis. The sequence goes on from CAUYON010139262.1 coordinate 25,050, forward strand.
TTTAGACATTGCTTTCTTGGGGCTCTCTTTGGTACTCTCACCACACAATAGTCCTCTTTCTAGCTGACAGAGGTGCTCCAAGACACCTTTGAAATCTAGGAGGAGGTAGTTATGCCTCCACTGAGTTGGCAGAGTTAGCACCATGTGGAAGCTGCCAAGGTTGATAGCTTGTGACTTCTGGAGCAGCAGCCCAAGCCAGGCCTATACCTGCTGAGCCACAGTTGGGGTGGATGAGGGGTGATGCACCTGAATATAGGGATCAGAGAGCTGAGGTGGCCCTGGAAAGCAATTCTTAAGTTCCCACACGTGCCCTGGGATCCTTCCCAGGAATAGTTCTGCCATTTATGTCCTGGTACTCTGAATGTGTGATGGCAGCGGCAACCTTGAAGATCTCTGATGTGCCTCCAAGATCATTATCTCATCTTGATGAATAACACCTGGCTTCCTTCTAGCCATGTAGTCACCTTATCAAAAGGTTTCTTGGCCACACCCATGGTTTTCCTCCCTAAAAATGCTTTTTTATTCTGTACATCGCTAGGCTGAGAATTTTGTCTTTCTATTTTACTTCCCTTTTAATTATAAATTCTATCTTTACGTCATTTCCCTCTTCCCTTATTTTACTATGAGATGTTAAAAAGAAGCCATCAGTATCCTAACACATTGCTGCTTAGAGATTTCTTCCATGAGATATTCTAGGTTATCTCTCCTAAATTCTACCTTCCTCAGAGTCCTAGGACATAGACATAGTTCAGCCAAGTTCTAAGCCATTTTATCACAAGGATGACCTTTCCCTTAGTTTCTAATACCTCATTTATTATTTCTTTCTGAGGCCTTGTCAGAATAATCTTCACCGTCATGACCACTTAAGTTATCTCCAAGAAGAATGAGACTTTCTCTCCAACTTGCCTCTTCTTTTGAGTCCTCACCCAAATCACTTTTAATGCTCCAGTTGTGGCAATCACTTTGACCCGCATTTACTGCAGAAGTGTTCCAGCCTATATCCTCAATCCTCTTAGTACCAATTTCTGCATTATTCTGTTCTGTGCTGCTATAACAAAAATTGGTGGAAGGTGGAAGGACAAGGTCATTGAAAGTTATGTGAAGTCTCTTTAAAAGGGCCTTAATCTCGTTCACAAGACCCGTGTCCATATGTCTTAATATGTCTCAATCACCTCTTAGAAGTTCCACCTTTTAATATTATCACATTGACAACACCTGGATTTTGGAGGCAACACATTCAAACCACATCAGTGCCCTTTTAAAATTGGCTTCTGGGCTCAGCTCCTGTGGCTCAGCGGGCTAAGGCACCAGCCACATACACCTAAGCTGGCGGGTTTGAATCCAGCCTGGGCCCGCCAAACAACAATGACTGCTGCAACCAAAAACAAAAATGGCCGGGTGTTGTGGCGGGTGCCTGTAGTCCCAGCTACTTGGGAGGTGGAGGCAGGAGACTCGCTTGAGCCCAGGAATTGGAGGTTGCTGTGAGCAGTAATGTTACAACACTCTACCCACGGTGACAGCTTGAGGCACTATCTCAAAATAAAATAAAATAAAATTTGCTTCTGAAATTAATAAATTTGTTCACTAACAAAAAGAGAAATGGATATATCTTTATGTTCATTTAAGTAACATTTAAAAAGTCAATATCGGAAGTTCATAATAATTTTTTTTAAAGTTGTGTGGTTGTTAGTTACTTTTAGACACTTGGTTTAAATTAGTATTTAAAACAATGGTTTGAACATACATGTGTTGTCAAAGACTATGAAGAACTGTTTCATTATTTCCTACTTAACTGATTGTTTTAACTGGAACGTACATTAAATTTTACCTGATGCCTTTCTTCTTTTATGGAGATAATCCACGCAAGCTTTTAAAATTTTCCTTAGCTCAATCAATATGGTAAATTATATTATGGATGTCTTAGTATTCAATTAGTCTTGAATTCATTAAATAAATCTTTGGTACTATTTTAAAGAAAATGTGAAATTCTCTTTGCTAATGTTTTATTTAAAATTTTATCATCCCTATAATTGAGATTTATGCATAATTTTTTCTGTAAGTGTTCTTAGATTTTTAAAGACTATTATATTTGCTTCATTAAATGAATTAGAAATTTTACTGATTCTTTCTGATTTGTTACAGTTTAATATTTTTATATTTAAAGGTTGACAGTAATTCTATTTTAAAGTCATCTGGGCCTGATGTTTATCATGGGAAGAGTTCAATATTTTTTAATTCTTTTGTTATTGTAATTGGATTGTTTGTACTTGAAGTCTCTATTGAAGAAATTTTCATAAGTTGTATTTTTCTAAAATGTAATCATTTCACATATTCTTCAATTTCATTATTTCAAATTTTGTGTATTTGTGCTTTTTGCCCTTTTCTTAATTAGGTTAGACATGGTTTTTCTAATTTGTTGATTTTTTTTAAACTTTTATTCATCATTTCTATTTTTTCATGCTTTCTAACTCATTATTTTCTACTTTTATATTTATTAACTCTTTCATTTTGCTTTCTTTAGATTTACTTCATTGTTGTTGTTTCTAGATTGTTGTACTTTTCATTATTGACATAGGTATTTAATGCTGTATGTTGTCTTCTGCTAACTGCTTTAGCTCTTGGTTTAAAATATTTTGGTTTCATTATTTCTTAGGCTATTTCATAATTTTATATTATTTCTCATATAACTTGAAAGATATTTGATAGTATTTCTTAAATTTGCAGGTTGCTGGGTCTTTTCAAAAACCATGATATTAATATTTAATTTAATTACAATATTGTCAGAGTTTTTACACTTCATGTTCTTTGAAATGTATTTAGATTTTACTCTGTGACCTAAGATATCATTGATTAATATAAATGTTCTTTTTGTACTTGAGGGAAAAAAGTGTATTCTCTATTATTGGGCTTAGAGTCCAATAAATATCTATGAGATTTAGTTTATGTTTATATTGTATAAGCTTCTACACCTGCCCTACTTTTTTCTCCACTTTCTCCATCTTGGATTAGGACAGGGGTGCTACTTTTTCATATTGTTAATGAGTTTTATTTTTCTTTGTATCTTCTGGTCTCTGATTTATAAAAACAATTGGAATGTTATTGGTGGATAAATGCTATTAACAGTTTTACCTTCATTGTGAATTGTGGTCCTTAGGAAAATACTCTTCTATTAATTATTTTTTTGCATTTTTCCTTATCAAATATCAAATTATCCCTATTTAAAAAAAATTATATTTGCTTTCAATATCTTTAGACATTCTTTGTACTTACCCTTTTTGAATAATTTTTTTAGTTCACTCATGGCTCTTGTATATACAATAATATTTTATATTATTTATTGTCAATTCTGAAAATGTGTTTCCATTATTATGTGAGTTAAGCACTTGTATATTTGTTGTTAATAATTGACATGAGAGACTTGAGTTCTGTCATTCAGTATAGACATGTAAATGTTATCTGTTTTACATAAATATAATCTTATATATAGACTAATATATTTGCATTTATTTTGGTGTTTAGGAAAGCTTATACTTTTTATTTTAATGGTTACCTTTATATTAATATTTTTATGTAATATCTATAATTCCCTCTTTTCTTTCTTTTAGCTACTGTCAATTAATTTTTGCTATGGAAAGCAAAACTGACACAGCTAGTTGCTTCTCTTCATTTCTAATCTCCTAAAACTTTTTCCTTCTTCATCATTTTAAAAAGAATAGTATAGAGTGGCACCTGTAGCTCAGTGAGTAGGGCACCAGTCACCTATGTCAAGGCTGGTGGGTTTGAACCCAGAGTGGGCCAGATAAAATAACAATGGCAAAACATAAATAAATAAATACTTTGAAAAATGTTTAAAAAAATAATTGTATAATACCTATCTAGGCACCATATTTGGCTATTATGTAAAATATTATCTTCAATTAAATAAACATTTATTTATTGTAACATTTAATAACATTGCTTTTAACATTTACTATATCTATCTCTCTGTACTCTCTATGTACTATATATGTAGAACATTATATATATATCTAAAAATATATATTTATTACTTACTATTGGGCTTGCCTTAGTTTATTTTCAGAGTAAATGTTGCAGAGTGGGTAATTTATAAAAACAAGAAATTTATTTGGTCATTGGTTCTGGAGGCTGAGAAGTCCAACACCATGGTTCTGGTATCTGGAAAGGGTCATCTGGAGGGCAAGTGAGCACATGGGTCAGAGAAAAAATGGTCAAACTTACCCTTTTATCCCTCTAACCCACTTCCATGAGGGCAGAGCACACATGTCCCAATCACCTCCTAATGGCCCCACCTCATAATGCTGTAAAATGTAAATTAAGTTTCTAACATATGAATTTTTGGGGAGCAAGGCTATTGACTTTTTGGAAACTTGTTCTTTAATGGATTCCTCACAAAGAGCTTATGGGAAAGTATTTTCTGAATTTTTAATGTTCATAACAGTTTGCTTGTGGCCTTTATATTTGAAGGTCACTTTGGCTATGAAGCTTTTGGCCTACCTTTTATTTACTTGAATATCTTAAATATTCTAGTCCATTGTTTGGGGGACTACTCAATTGTCACTAAAAAAATTTAATGGCTGATTTATTTCTTTTATGAATGGTGAAAGAATGCAGGAAATTCCATCCCTCCAAATGACTCCTTGTTATAAAGAATATTTTGAAGTAAAGGCATGTAGAGATCAACAAGCCTTGGAAATAGCTTTCTCTCTATCTTTAGGAAAACCAGACCCATCAGGCAGAGCAATTGTCTTTTCTTTTCTCCCTACTATCCCAACATACCTCAGGATAGAATCAAGAATGAAACCAGACCTGGTCCAACTCATTTTAAAGATAATACCTATCTCTCAGATTACTTCTATATCCATAGAGAATAATTTAAAAGTCAATCTGGTTTCCGCCATCCATTTATTCTCCCAAGTATCTATTTATACTTCCTAGTAACCAGTTATTGCCCCTTAACAGAATTACCTATATTCCTCATCTTCCTTTCCCCTCAAAACTGAGAATATATAAAAGTCTGGACCCCACTGAGGTATTGGATTATCACTCTGTGATTCTACCCATATGCACAGTAAATGCATTTGGAATCTCTTTCTCTTTTTAATCTACCTTATTGTGAGTTGATTTTTCAGAAACCCTCTGGGGAATAAGAGGGACATTTATCCTTCTCTCCCACCTTACATTTGTCTATATCCCTAGTTACCTTGCGTTTTTTCTTTTCCTTTAAAGGACAACACTTAAGCAATTCCAGTTTGTATTAGCTGTTCAGGATTAATATTTTGCCTTTTTTAAAATATAGTTTTATTTTAATTTTACATTAAAAACTTATTTTTTTGATCTTTATTTGATCTTTTTCAGGAAGTCATATTTGTATTGCTGTTTTCTATGACTCTTACTTGCTCTTGAATAAGTTTATTTATTTCCTTATTTCTTTTAGGTTTTTTAAATTTTCTAATTTAATCTTCTATTTCTCCTGAGGCATTTTATGTTGTTCTTTCTGTGTTAGTTTTCATTTCTTAATTTGCACTTACATTTAATTACAACTTTTTTCAGAGTTTGATATCCTATATTAAAAAATTCATATTTTCCAGTCTCCTCATACCAGAGTTTTTCTAATTATTTTAAAAAATGTCTTCAAATTTTGTCATGAATCCCATGTACTCAATTTTGATATGAGGACTATTAATGACAATTAATGACATGGTGTGTGTGAGGGAAGGGGAGTGCAGAGAAAGAATGAGGGAGGGATGGGGAAAGGAAGAGCAGAGAGAGGGAAGGAGTGAGGGGGGTGGGGTCTTGGTGTGTGCCACAATTTTTGGAGGCAAAACATGATTGTAAGAGGGACTTTACCCAACAAATGCAATCAGTGTAACATGGTTTCTTGTACCCTCAATGAATCCCCAATAATAATAAAAAAAGTTTTCAAATTTTGATTTATTTTCATAAATTGCCTTTGAAAATTTCTTTCAAAAATATCTTAATATTATTTTTGCTCACTTTAAAATATTATATTTTTGGCCTATGTTTAAACGATTATCTATTTTGGCTTGTTTTTATTAATGTTAGTTTACTTTTAATCTTTTTTTCCTATTACTTTACATGTAAATTGATCATTTTTTAAATTACTCATTATAAAATAAAATGACTTTCCTAAATTTATTCAGGGAATGTGTAGGTTAGAATGGTGTTTCTAGATGTGTTTCTAAAACTTCCTTTTCAATTATTTTAGTGACTTCTTTGCCACTTTTGATATTTTTATCCTTGTTGGGGAGGTTTTCATGGGTTTTAAATTTTTTTCCTGTGGGTTTTACACTGAATTATGGAAGATTCTACAGATTCTCTAAAATCCTGTTTTCGTATAATTTAAAATTTTCTGCTAAATCTATTATGCCGCACTAAGTACATGTGTCTTTTAGGGTTATTGGTTTTGTTACATGAAGGTATTCTGTTTAAAATCTTTTTCATATTGTATGTATATTAGATAGTCAAGAAGCCACACATTTTATTTTTTATTCTCATGAGAGTTGCTTTCTCTTAAGATCTCTACTTATGTTGGCGTGGATGTGGAGAAAAGGGAACACTCTGCACTGCTGGTGGGAATGCAAACTAATACATTCCTTTTGGAAAGATGGTTGGAGATCACTTAGGGATCTAAAAATAGACCATTTGATTCTACAATTCCTCTACTAGGTATATATCCAGAAGACCAAAAATCACTTTATAACAAAGATATTCACCCCAGAATGTTTATTGCAGTCCAATTCATAATTGCTAAGTCATGGAAGAAGCCCAAGTGCCCATTGACCCATGAAAGGATCAAATAATTGTGGTATATGTGTACACCGTGGAATATTATGCAGCCTTAAAGACAGATGAAGACTTTACCTCTTTCATGTTTACATGGATGGAGCTGGAACATATTCTTCTTAG
>CAUYON010139265.1:0-14694 GCA_963573935.1 Arctocebus calabarensis
TTTTTTTTTGTAGAGACAGAGTTTCACTTTATCGCCCTTGGTAGAGTGCCATGGCGTCACACAGCTCACAGCATCCTCCAACTCCTGGGCTTAGGTGATTCTCTTGCCTCAGTCTCCCAAGTCTACAGGTGCCCGCCACAATGTCCGGCTATTTTTCTGTTTTGTAGGTTCGGCCGAGGCCAGGTTTGAACCTGCCACCTTCGGTGCATGGGGCCAGCGCCCTACTTGATGAGCCACAGGCGCTGCCCTGTGACTACTTTTTTGTTTAGGCAAATAGTTAAGTTAATTTGGTTAATTTGTAGGGAATTTGTGTAAGTTTTCAAAGACTATAATTTGAAAAGGCAGTATATGCAAAAACATGCTGCCAAATGCAATGCATATATATGAAGGATTGTGTCATAAGGACAAAACAGAAAAACAAAGTCTATCTTCTCAAACAAACCTTTTTAAAAATTACAACTCACAGGGATGCTAAGACTGCTGCTTGAGCTTTCACTAACCATGCTGTCCCCAGTGCCATCTCTCTGAAGAACTCAGCCCTCCTAGGTCCAGGGGTGTTGCAGGCAACAAGGATCTTGCACACAGGACAGCCAAGTCTTGCCCCTCTACTACCTCTTCCTGAACATGGAGAAAAAGTTCATTTGGGGCTGATCCCTGAGGAATTCTTCCAGTTTCTTTATCCTATAACTGGTACCATAGGACCCAACGTGCTCAGAACCTGGCTTATCTTGTATTCTTCATCCAAAGAAATATATGATTACCCCAGAGACCTTCTCTCTCTCTCTCTCTCTCTTTTTTTTTTTTTTTTTGAGGCAGAGTCTCATTATGTCACCCTCGGCCGAGTGCTATGGCATCACAGCTCACAGCAACCTCAAACTCTTAGGCTCAAGTGATTCTCTTGCCTCAGCCTCCCAAGTAGCTGGGACTACAGACACTCGCCAGAACACCTGGCTATTTTTGTTGCAGTTGTCATTGTGTTTAGCAGGCCAGGGCCGAGTTCAAACCTGCCTGCCTCAGTTAATGTGACTAGCGCTGTAACCACTGTGCTACAGGCACCAAGCCCCAGGGACCTTCTCTACCATATTAATAGTAGGATTACTTGTCTATATAATTTAAAAATATGGTGTCTTGGCTCGGCGCCTGTGGCTCAGCGGGCTAAGGCGCCAGCCATGTACACCTAAACAACAATGATGGCTGCAACCTAAAAATGCCGGGCGTTGTGGCGGGCGCCTGTAGTCCCAGCTACTTGGGAGGTCGAGGCAAGAGACTCGCTTGAGCCCAGGAATTGGAGGTTGCTGTGAGCTGTGATGCCATAGCACTCTATCCAGGGTGAAAGCTTGAGGCTCTATCTCAAAAAAAAAAAAGAATATGGTGTCTTTGTTAAAGAATGTGCTGATAACCTCAATGAGCAAAATATTGCCCAGCTATAAAGCAAGTTTCCATCAAACAAATCCAGGAGGGCAGGGTGCAGTGGCTCATGCCTATAATCCCAGCACTCTGGGAGTCCGAGATGGGTAGATTGCCTGAGCTCACAGGTTCAAGACCAGCCAGAGCAAGATCCAGGATGTGACTGATATGGAGAAGTCACAGCAGGCACCTGTTCAGAAGCCTTTTTGATGTCCACAAGAATAACATTGCTATGGCCATGGAGCTTACTTACCAGAAACTGCTATATAGAATATATCAGGTGATAAAGAAAAGCCTGGAGTATCACATCTCTCTGTGAGTATGATGTGTGGAAAGAAATAAGAACACATGATAAACTGGGTGGAGAAGCATGTGAGCATCTTTGCACAGCAGGAGGAGGAGACAATTGCCAAGCACACTGCAGATTTAAGCTGCTGTCAAAGAAAGCTAAAGTACAGCCAGTTCTGCAAATGTGTCTTTCCCAGTCAAGACAACTAGAAACAGTTAATTAAAGGACACTAGTCAGTGTCAGAAAATCTTTCCATATTTCTGTCTATGCAGAAGTAACAGTTTACCTTTCCTAAAAATAAAAAGTTTGACTTTTCATATAGTGAAAGAACTAAGTCATCGGCCTGATGTTTCTCACCCTTCCTATTCTGCATTTTGAATGGTTAAATAATTTACTTTTTTTTTTTTTGAGCAGAGCCTCAAACTGTCACCCTGGATAGAGTGCTGTGGCAACACAGCTCACATCACCCTCCAAATCCTGGGCTCAAGCGAGTCTCCTGCCTCTGCCTCCCAAGTAGCTGGGACTACAGGCGCCCGCCACCATGCCCGGCCATTTTTTGGTTGCAGCCGTCATTGTTGTTTGGCGGGCCTGGGCTGGATCGGAACCCGCCAGCTCAGGTGTACATGGCTGATGCCTTGCTCGTTGAGCCACAGGCGCCGAGCCAAATAATTACTTTTAAATAAGAAGTTTGCTTTTGTTAAAATGTGCTGCCTAAACATTTTAAATTTATAATTAATTCCACCATCTTGTAATAAAATGACAATTGGAAATGAAAAAAAAGTTACAACTCTGACTGATTCCTTGTAAAAACTAAATAGTAGCATATTTAATAGCAAAAAAATCAAAACCATTTACTGATACTGAGTTTATTAAGGAATGTATAGAAAGTACAGCAGATATAATTTACCCTGAAAAAAGGGGATATTTCTAAAATCAGTTTATCTCACCAGACTACAGCTGGATGTATTGGAGAAAATGAAAATCTATCAAAAGAAGTTTGGAGAGTAAAGCTGATAATTTTTTTTGTTACTAGGTTTTTCTTTTATTTTTTATTTATTTATTTTTATTTTTTGAGACAGAGTCTCACTATATCACCCTTGGTAGAATGTCGTGGCATCACAGCTCACAGCAACCTCAAACTCTTGGGCTTAAGTGATTCTCTTGCCTCAGAAGGAGCTGGGACTATAGGCACTTGCCACAATGCCTGGCTATTTTTCTTTTCTTTTCTTTTCTTTTTTTTTTTTGAGACAGAGCCTCAAGCTGTCACCCTGGGTAGAGTGCTGTAGCATCACAGCTCACAGCAACCTCCAATTCCTGGGCTCAAGCGAGGGTTTTGCCTCCACCTTCCAAGTAGCTGGGACTACAGGCACCTGCCATAACACCTGGGCATTTTTTGGTTGCAGCCGTCATTGTTTTGCGGGTCTGGGCTGGATTTGAACCCGCCAGCTCAGGTATACGTGGGTGGCGCCTTAGCCCATTGAGCCACAGGCGCCAAGCCTAAACTTTTTTTTTTTTTTTTTTTTTGTTCTGCAGTTTTTGGCCAGGCCTGGGTTTGAACCCACCACCTCCGGTATATGGGGCTGGCACCCTACTCCTGGAGCCACAGGCACCGCCATGCCTGGCTATTTTTCTGTTGCAGTTGTCATTCTTGCTTAGCTGGCCAGGGTTGGGTTCAAACCCTCCAGTCTCAGTGTATGTGGCTGGTGCCATAACCACTGAGCTACGGGCTCCAAGCCAAGCTGATAATTTTTAATTTTATGCTTTGGTGATAGGTGACAGCACTAATGCTACAAATACAGTTCAACTTGCCATTTTTATTAGAGGCATCAATTATGAACATAATGTGACTGAATAAATAACTTGTTTAGTGTCCTTAAAAGACACAACTAGGCTTGGCACCTGTAGTACAGTGGTTATGGCACCAGCCACATGCACCAAGGCTGGCAGGTTTCAAGCCTGGCCCAGGTCAGCTTAACAACAATGACAACTGCAACAAGAAAACAGCCAGGGCTTGTGGTGGGAACCTGTAGTTTCAGCTACTTGGGAGGCTAAGGCAAGAGAATTGCTTGAGACGAGGAGTCTGAGGTTGCTGTGAGCTGTGACACTACAGAACTCTACCGAGGGTGACACAGTGAGACCCTATCTCAAAAAAAAAAAAAAGATACAATTAAATCAAGAGATCTATAACCAGCAGTAAAAAATATGTTAAAGCAACTTTCTTTATTCTTTGTCAATATAACTGGTATAGTTACTGACGGTGCCCCAGCAATGGTAGATAAAAGAGAAGGACTTGTAAAATGAATACATTGTAAAAGATGAAATTGCCATTCACCTTTGATGAAGTATCATTACATACTACATCAAGAAAATTTATAATTTACGCACAAATGGATAATATCATACAAATTGTCATCGAGACTGTGAATTTCATAAGGGCCAAGAGATTGAATCCTCACCAATTCTAGCAATTCCTTAAAAGTACTAAGTTTTGGGGATTTGTTTTGTTTTTTGTTTTTTGAGACAGGTTTCACTCTGTGGCCTTAGGTAAAGTGCTGTGGTATCCTAGCTCACAGCAACTGTAAACTCTTGGGCTCAAGCAATCCTCTTACCTCAGCCTGGAACTGAGTAGCTGGGACTATAGATGCCCACCATGACACCCAGCTAGTTTTTCTATTTTCAGTAGAGACAGGGATCTCACTCTTGCTTGGGCTGGTCTCTAACTCCTGAACTAAAGCAATCCACCCACGTCAGCCACTCAGAGTGCTAGGATCACAGGCATAAGCCACTGCACCTGGCCTATACTATATATTGATGCTGATTATAGCACATTATTTACTTTTCAGAAGGTAAGTCAAGGCCAAATGTTGAAAAGATATTAAGATTTGTGACACGTTATCAAGTTCTGTTGTATCAAAAACCAAACTTGTGCCAAAACTTGATGAACAAACTTGCTTATAGATTTACCATTTTTAGTAGATTTAACTACTCATTTAAATGAGTTAAATGTGTACCTTTCAAGGTGAAAACCAACTTTATCAATACAATGTTTCAAACCATAATAGGGTTCCAAATGCATAAAATTACGGCAAGCCCAAATTAAGGCAAATAATTTTATGCATTTCGACACATTGCCTAAACAAACTCCTGTGAACAGTGAAAAATAACAGCCTTGCTTTTTGATTTGATACAAGAAGTTGAAAACAAATTTCAAGATTTCCTGGAAAATAATTAATATTTTGGTACATTTGCAACTCCATTTTCAGTAGACATACATATATTACCAGCCAATTTTCAAATGGAATGCATAGATCTCTAATCTTACATTCAACTTAAAGAACCTAGATCATGTCCCTTTTTTTGTGTGTGTGTGGTTTTTGGCTGGGGCTGGGTTTGAACCCGCCACTTCCAGCGTATGGGGCCGGTGCCCTACTCCTTTGAGCCACAGGCACCGCCGAGATCATGTTTCTTTAATGGACTTTCATAGCTCCTATCTTCCCAGAAATAAATATCCCTGACTTCACAATCACACCTTAATCGTGTCATCGCTTTTTATCAGCATCTACATTGTGAGCAACTGTTTTCTTTTTTCTTATTTTTATTTTTAATATTTTGAGCCTCAGTATTCTTTTTTCCTCCCTACTTCTCAAATTTTTATTTATTTTTAAACTTCAGATTAATATGCAAATATATATGATCAGATTATATAATTTGCTTTTCTAAGGCTGAAGTCTGACTTGTAGTAGTGTCCTTCACCCAGGAAGTATGCCATATACCTGTACAATGTACCCTTGGCTGAGAACTTACTTAACCATTTCCCCCTTTCTCCCTTACTTGAGTTTTTCCCTCTTGTAAGCATGTAGCTGTTAATCTACTTACTTCAATTCGGTGCTAAGTACATGTGATGCTTGTTTTTCCATTCTTGCCATACTTCACTTAGGATAGTGGTTCTCAACCTTCCTAATGCCGTAACCCTTTAATACAGTTCTTAATGTTGTGGTGACCCCCACACATGAGGAGAGGTGTGTCCGTTCCTAAGACCATTGGAAATATGTGTTTTCTGATGGTCTTAGGCGACCCCTGTGAAAGGGGAAAGGGTCATTCGATCCCCAAAGGGGTCATGACCCACAGGTTGAGAACTGCTAACTTAGGAGAATGTTCTCCAAATCCAGGTGGTTACAAAAGATACAAAATCTCCCATCTTTTTTATGGCTGAATAGTATTCTGGAGTATACATACACCACAGTTTATTAATCCACTCATGTGCTAAAGGGCACTTGGATTGTTTCTACATCTTTACAATTGTGAACTGTGCTGCTATAAACATTCACGTGCAAATATCCTTATGGTGATTTTTTTTTTTCTATTGGGTAGATATCTAGTAATGGGACTGCAGGACCAAATAGTAGGTCTACTTTTAGTTCTTTGAGTAATGTCCATACTTCTTTCTATAGTCTGTACTAGTTTGTAGACTCACCAACAGTGTTTCCCTTTCTCCATACCCTCACCAATATCTGTTGCTTTGGGACTTTGCAATGTGGGTCATTCTCACTGGGGTTAGGTATTACCTCAAAGTGGTTTTGATTTGCATTTCTCTGATGATTAGGGACAATGAGCATTTTGTCATGTGTGTGTTTGCCATTCTTCAGTCCTCATAAGAAAAGTTTCTGTTGATTTCTTTTGCCCAGTTTTTAATGGGCATGTTACTATTTTCTTATTGATTTACTTGAGTTCTTTGTAGATTCTGGTGATTTGGCCTTTGTCAGATTTGTAGCATGTAAATATATTCTCCCATTCTGAAAGTTGTATCTTTGCTTTGTTGACTGTGTCCTTAGCTGTGCAGAAACTTCTTAACTTGATCAAGTTTCATTTATTTTTGTTGTTGCTGCAATTGCCAGTGGAGTCTTCTTCATTAATTTTTTCTCTGGGCTAATAAGATCAAGAGTTTTTCCCATACGTTCTTCTAGGGATTTTATAATTTCATGTCTTAGATTTAAATCTTTTATCCATTGTGAATTAATTTTCATAAGTGAGTTAATTTTTGGTAAGTTAAATTTTGTGGGTCCACTTTCAATCTTCTACATGTGGCTAATCTATTCTCTCCATACCATTTATTGCATAGGGGTTCTTTTCCCCAATGTATAATTTTGTTTGCTTTGTCAAAGATTAGGTGGCAACATGAGGCTGATTTCTCTTCTAGATTCTCTATTCTGTTCCACAGATCTATGTCTTGATTTTTATGCCATACCATGCTATTTTGATCACTATCGACTTGCAGTATATTTGTATAACCTGAGTCTGGGGAAATGATGCCTCCAGATTTGTTCTTCTTTTGTAGAATTGCATTGGCCCAGGGTCTTTTTCTGGTTCCATACAAAATGTAGAACTATTTTTTTCAAGATTTTCAAAGTAGGCCAGGCACAGTGGCTCATGCCTATAATCCTAGCACTCTGGGAGGCCAATGTGGGTAGACTGCTTGAGCTCACGAGTTTCAGACCAGATTGAGCAAAAGCAAGACCCCACCTCTACTAAAAATAGAAAAACTGGCTCAGCGCCTGTGGCTCAACAGGCTAAGGCACCAGCCACGTACACCTGAGCTGGCGGGTTCGAATCCAGCCTTGGCCCGCCAAACGACGACAGCTGCAACCAAAAAAAAAAAAAAAAATGGCTGGGCATTGTGGCGGGCACCTGTAGTCCCAGCTACTTGGGAGGCAGAGGCAGGAGACTCTCTTGAGCCCAGGAATTGGAGGTTGTTGTGAGCTGTGATGCGACGACACTCTACCCAGGGCAACAGCATAAGGCTCTGTCTCAAAAAAAAAAAAAAAAGAAAGAAAGAAAGAAAAACTGAGGCAAGAGGATTGCTTAAGCCCAAGCTCAAGGTTGCTATGAGCTAAGACACCATGGCACTCTACCCAGGGCGACAGCTTGAGACACACACACACACACAAAGATTTTCAAAGTATGTTGTTAGAATTATAATGGTGATTGCATTAAATCCATAGATTGCATTAGGTAATATAGAAAATTTTAAGACTATTGATTCTTCCAAATCATGAGCATGATGTTTTCCATCTGTTAACATCCTCTGCTATTTTTTTTCTCAATGTTTCATAGTTCTCCCTGTAGAGATCCTTCACATCCTTTGTTAAATATATTCTAAGGTATTTAATTTTACTTGATGCTACTATGAAGAATATTAGTGTATCTTTGATTTTATTCTCAGCCTGACTGTTGTTGGCATATATGAAGGCTACTGATTTGTGTACATTGATTTTATGTCCTGAGATTTTGCTGTATTTCTTGATTACTTCTAGGAGTCTTATGGGTGGCTCTTTGGGGCTTTATAAGTACAAGATCATATCATCAACAAAGAACAACAGTTTGACCTACTCTGTCCCCATGTGGATTCCCTTGATAGCCTTCTCTTATCTGATTACATTAGCTAGGACTTCCAGCACTGTGTTGAATAGTAGTGGCAATAGTAGACATCCTTGTCTGGTTTCAGTTGTGAGGGGGAATTCTTTCAGCTTTTCTCTGTACAATATCATGTTGGCTGTTGGTTTATCAGAGATGGCTTCTATCAGTTTATGGAATGTCCCATCTATGCCATTTTTCTTAAGTGTTCTTATTGAAAAAGGATGCTGAGGCTCGGCGCCTGTAGCTCAGTGAGTAGGATGCCGGTCACATACACTGAAGCTGGTGGTCTGAGCCGGGCCTGGGACTAATAAACAATGACAATTGCAAACAAAAAATAACCAGGCTATTGTGGCAGGTACCTGTAGTCCCAGCTACTGAGGAGGCTTAGGCAAGAGAATCACTTAAGCCCAAGAATTTGAGGTTGCTGTGAGCTGTGATGTCATGGTACTCTACCAAGGGTGATGTAGTGTGACTGTCTCAAAAAAAAACAAGGATGCTGAATTTTGTCAAATGCCTTTTCTATATCTATTGAGAGGATCATATGAGCTTTGTTTTTACTTCTGTTTGTGTGGTAAACTAAATTTATAGGTTTATGTACTTCAAACCAGCCGTGCATCCATGTGATGAAGCCTACCTGGTTGTGATGAATTATTTTTTTGATGTATAGCTGAATTCTGTTTGCTAAGATTTTGTTGAGTATTTTTGTGTCAATATTCACTAATGATATTAGTCTGTAGTTTTGTTTTGTTTTTTAATTGTGTCCTTTCTTGGTTTTGGTATCAGAGTGATATTTGCTTTATAAAAGGGGTTGGACAGAGTTCCTTCCTTCCTGATAGGTACAAGCCCTTCTTTGAGGGTTTGGTAAAATTCTGGTATTAAACTGGTCTAGGACAACAAAGTGGAAACTTTTTATTGTTTCAACTTCAGCACTAGTTTGTTTAAGAGTTCTATTTCTTCATGGTTGAGTCTACGTAGGTAATGGGATTCCAGGAATTTATTCATTTCCTCTGCATTTTCAAATTCTGGGCATAGAGAATTTTATAGTATTCAATGATATTTTGTATTTCTGTGGTGTCTATTGTTATTTCCCCTTTTTTGTTTCTGATTAAGATTATCAGAGATCTTACTTTTCTGAGTCTGGTTAATCTGGCTAAGAGTCTGTCAATTTTTTTTATCTTTTCTTTTTTTTTTTTTGAGACAAGAGTCTCACTTTGTCACCCTCAGTAGAATGTCATGGCATCATAGCTCACAGCAACCTCAAACTCTTGGGCTCAAGTGATCTTCTTGCCTCAGCTTTCCTAGTAGCGGGGCTACAGGCGCCCAACACAAATGCCTGGCTATTTATAGAGATAGGGTCTCACTCTTGCTCCAACTCCTGAGCTCAGGCAACCCATCTGCCTTGGCCTCCTATTAAGTGCTAGGATTACAAGCATGAACCACTGCATCTGGCATGTTTTCAAAGAACCAACTATTTACTTCGTTAATCTTCTGAATTGTTCTTTTGTTCTTGATTTCATTTACTTCTGAACTGATTTTGGTTATTTCTTTTCTTCTGCCAGGTTTAGAATTGGACTGCTCATCCTTTTACAGTTCCTTAAGACAATTTATCAGGTTGTTGATTTGTGTTCTTTCTGCTTGTGAATGTGGGCATTTAATACAATAAACTTCCCTCCTCCAATTACTTTTGCAATATTCCATTGGTTTTTATAGCTTATGGCTTCATTGTCCTTTTTGTTAAGAACTTAATGATTTCCTTCTTTATCTCCTCCTTGATTCAGCTATCATTCAGCAATAAGTTGTTTAGTTTCCATGATTTTGTGTAGGGATGAGTGTTTCTGTTGGAACTGATTTCTACTTTTACTCCATTGTGGTCTATAAAGATATATAGTATGATTTCAATTTTTTAAGGGAGCAACTATTTTTAAGAATGAAACACATTGGCTCAGTGCCTATAGCTCAGCAGCTAGGGCACGAGCCACGTACACCAGAGCTGGTGGGTTCGGATCCAGCCCAGGCTTGCCAAACAACAATGACAACTACAACCAAAAAATAGCTGGGCATTGTGGTACCTGTAGTCCCAGCTACTTGGGAGGCTGAGGCAAGAATATTGCTTAAACCCAAGAGTTTGAGGCTGCTGTGAGCTGTGTCTCCATGGCACTTTACCCAGGGCGACAGCTCGAGACTCTTGTCTCAAAAAAAAAAAAAAAAAAGAAAAAGAAGAATGAAACACATTAAGAGTAAAATTAGAACCAAAATATCTGATAAGCACCTTGAGAACTCAATGAGAATTCCAACTACTTCTGTCAAACCAGATACTGATGCACTCGTTTTTCAAATGTCAAATATCCCACTAGTTTTATGTTGCCCACTTTTATGATAAAAAATACTTTTTAAAACCCCATTTTATTACTTAGATATGTACATTTATTTTATCAGTGATCACAAACTTGGGACCTGCCTGACGACTTTAAAAGACTTTCTGAACAGGCTGCTGCAAAATTAGCATTTTTTTTTTTTTTTGAGACAGAGCCTCAAGCTGTCACCCTGGAGAGAGTGCTGTGGCATCACAGCTCACAGCAACCTCCATTTCCTGGGCTCAAGAGAGTCTCTTGCCTCCACCTCCCAAGTAGCTAGGACTACAGGTGCCCGCCACAATGCCCGGCCATTTTTTGGTTGCAGCCATCATTGTTGTCTGGCAGGCCCGGGCTGGATTCGAACCCGCCAGCTCAGGTGTATGTGGCTGGCGCCTTAGCCTGCTGAGCCACAGGCGCCGAGCCAAAAATTAGGATTATTATGTGAGGACTTTTTTGTTTATTTGTGGTGGCAGATATCATGGAAATTATGCATTTTTTTTCTTTTTGCTCACCAGCTTTTGTTAGTATTTGCATGTTCATTTATTTGTTTGTTTATTTATTTGAGACAGAATCTCATTTTGTCACCCTCAGTGGCATCTAGCTCACAACAACCTCAAACTCCTGGTCTCAAGCAATTCTCGTCTCAGCCTCCCAAGGAGCTAGGACTACACACAGGGAACTACCACAACGCCCAGCTATTTTTCCAGACAAGGTCTCACTCTGGCTCAGATTGGTCTCAAATTGCATTTTTTTTTTTTTTTTTTTTTTTTTCCACAACCTCCCGATTAGCTGGGCTACAGGTGCCCGCCACAACACCCGGCTATTTTTCTGTTTTGCAGTTTGGCCGAGGCCAGGTTTGAACCCGCTACCTTCGATATGCGGGACTGGCGCCCCACTCACTGAGCCACATGCACCGCCTTTTTTTTTGAGACAGTGTCTCACTTTATTATCCTTGGTAGAATGCCATGGTGTTATAGCTCACAGCAACCTTTAACTCTTAGGTCAAGCAATTATTTTGCCTTAGCCTTCCAAGAAGCTGGGATTACGGGAGCCTGCCACCCCATATTTTTACAGATGGGGTGTTCCTGTTGCTCAGGCTGGTCACAAACCTATAAGTTTAGGGCAATCTACACCCACTTTGGTTCCCAGAGTACTGGGATTACAGGCGTGAGCCACTGTGCCCAGCCTTGTGTTTGTGTATTTAATGTGTGGCCCAAGACTACACTTCTTCCAATGTGGCCCAGAGAAGCTAAAAGGTTGGACACCCCTAGCTTAGCATCCTGATGTCATACTAACCTAGATTTATCCTAACTAGAGTCTCCAGTCCTAGGATATCAATGGTATTTATGGAAAAGAGGGGAAAGGGCTGCTGTGGTCTGAATAATTCCCCCACTAGTATGTTGGAACTTAATCCCCAATGTGATAGTATTAAGAGTTGAGACCAGCTAGGCACAGTGTTCATGTCCATAATCTCAGCACTTTGGGAAGCCAAAGTGGGAAAATCTCCTGAGGCCATGAGTTCAAGACCAGCCTGGGCAACATACTAAGACCCCCATCTCTGCAAAAAATAAAAAATTAGTCCAAGCTACTCAGGAGGCTGAGCCAGGAGGATCACTTGAACCCAGGAATTGGAGGTTGCAGTGAACTGTGATCATACCACTGTACTTCAGCCTGAGCAACAGAGTATGACTATCTCAAAACAATACAAAATAAAAAGAGGTAGAACCTTTAGGAAATGATTAAGTCAAGAATTGGATTAATGACCTTATAAAAGAAGTTACAGGTACTGTTCACCCCTTTTACCATTCCTTTTGCTACATACAGATATAGCAAGAAGGCCCTCACCAGATGCCAAATCTGCTGGCACCTTGGACTTTCTAGCTTCTAGTACTGTAAGAAAGAAATTCCTGTTCTTTATAAATTACCTACTCTATGGTATTTGGTATAGTAAAAGGAATAAGACTAAGAGAAGGGATCATGATCGAATAGGTTTCTTTACTATAGGATCTCTCAGAGTTTTAATATACTGATATTTGTGACTCTACAATATGGCATTCTACAGTGTTTTACAAAATTACTTGACAATAGAACACTTCCTTCTCTTTTAAAGCAAATGAGTTGGAGAACACATTTTGATTAACATCATTCTTGATAGTCTTTAGTCTTATTTTGTAGGCTCTTTCTCCCCATTAGCCTCTCAAATGTACAGTTCCCCCAAAATCCATCTTTAGTCCTCTCTTATCTCACACTTTAGTCACCCTTTACTTCTCCACTTGCTTCACCCTATACTTTCTCCATGGAAGATAGCATTCATATGCTCAAGGCATTAGCACAGCCTGAAGAGTCAACAAGTGACTCTGCCACTTACTAATTATGTAATCTTAGAATAATAATTACTCAGAAGGACTAAATGACATGATACATGTAAAGTGTTTACCACAGTACCTGAAAAATTTAAGAAAAATCTTTAATAGAAGATCACTATCATTTTCTCTGTCTCCAGCCTAAATCTCCTTGCTGAGCAGCAGATGTATCTCTCTCATCTGGGACCTTCCGTTGTTTCATATACAGTTATCCCTTGGCATCCATAGGGAATTGGTTTTAGGACTCCTTTGGCTACCAAAATCCACAAATGCTCAAGTCTCTGATATAAAATGTTGTAGTATTTGGATA
Source organism: Arctocebus calabarensis (assembly GCA_963573935.1). Taxonomy (NCBI): domain Eukaryota; kingdom Metazoa; phylum Chordata; class Mammalia; order Primates; family Lorisidae; genus Arctocebus; species Arctocebus calabarensis. The sequence continues at coordinate 13,138 of CAUYON010139265.1, forward strand.
TAATCTATGCACATCCTCTCATATACTTCAAATCACCTCTAGATTACTTATGATGCCTACTACAACATAAATGCTATGAAAAAAGGTATACATTTTAAAATTTGTGTTATTTTTTATTATTTCGTTGTCATTTTATTGTTGTTACTTTTTTTTTTTTTTTAAACAGAGTCTCACTTTATCGCCTTCGGTGGAGTGCCATGGCTTCACAGCTCATAACAACCTCCAACTCCTGAACTTAGGTGATTCTCTTGTCTCAGCCTCCCAAGTTACCTGGGCCACAGGCGTGTTACTGTTATTTTTAATATTTTCAATCCATGTTTGATTCAATCTACAGATTCAGAACTCATAGAAACAAAGGGCTGACTGTATACCTCAAACTCAAGATGTTACCTCCCACCCCACCATCTAAACTGGCCTCTGTAATTCTCCAATTCAATGAGTGGCACCTCTATCCACTCAGGTACCCAAATCTGGAACACTAAAGTAGTACTAGACTCTTCCTTTTCTTTTTTTTTTCTCTGAGACAGAGCCTCAAGCTGTCGCCCTTGGTACAGTGCCGCGGCATCACAGCTCACAGCAACTTCCAGCTCCTCGGCTCAAGCAATTCTCCTGACTCTGCCTCCCAAGTAGCTGGGACTATAGGCACCGGCCACAATGCCTGGCCATTTTTTAGTTGCAGCCATCATTGTTATTTGGCGGTCCTGGGCTGGATTCGAACTCGCTAGCTCAGGTATATGTGGCTGGCGCCTTAGCCGCTTGAGCCACAGGCGCCGAGCCAACACTCTTCCTTTCAACTACCATCTTTCCCTCTTTCACCAAATTTGTAAGTACATCTGACTTATCTTTCTAAACTTTGAATCTGATCATATCACTCCTCTACTTAAATTCTTCGATTATTTCCTCATAAGTTTCAGGATAAAATTTCAACGTTGGATCACATAAAGCTTCTAATGATATGGCCTCTTTAGTCTCAGCTCCTATAATGCTCCGACCCTGACATGTATTCTCTACTCCGGCTGAATAAGATCAAGTGTATTTCTACAGATGGCTATACTGTCATGTCTTTATACATTCTATTCTTCCATCTATAAAGTCTACTCTACCCCTTTCCCATGCACTTTATGACTGGCTAATTTTAGTTTGTCTTTTTCATGACTTTAATTACATGTTATTCCATTCCTATGTAAAATTCAGCCTATAAATTTAAACATTCATCCTTAACCTATTTAATACTATACTGTTTAATATGTTAAGCAATTCACCCAAAATGTTACATAAAATTATCAGCTCCAGAACTGTCTTATTTTATAGTAATGAGGAAGTCTATAATTAAATGAGGTCAGCATTTCTTCATTGACATCTATTTACTAATATTACACACAGTAGAATCTCCATAGTTGTCCACCTCCTTAATTTGACCTAATTTTCATAGACCAGACATACACTGTATCAGTACATCAGGCCTAGTTCCTAATGTTACCACCTAATTATGGCGACCAGTTTATTACAGTCCCTTGGGTGGTCAACTTACTGAGATTCTACTGTATTTATTATGTT
>CAUYON010139272.1:0-68550 GCA_963573935.1 Arctocebus calabarensis
GAATCCAGCCCGGGCCCACCAAACAACAATGACGGCTGCAACCAAAAAATGGCTGGGCGTTGTGGCAGGCACCTGTAGTCCCAGCTGCTTGGGAGGCGGAGGCAAGAGACTCGCTTGAGCCCAGGAATTAGAGGTTGCTGTGAGGTGTGATGTCATGGCACTCTATCCAGGGTGATAGCTTGAGGCTCTGTCTCAAAAAAAAAGAAAATTGATACGGTGGCAGACACTGTTATCATAAATCACCATTGCACACAGGGTACCACGGGACAGCCCTGGGGGAAGCTGAATGACCCTGTGAGCCGTCTGGGGTGTGTGTCCACGTCCAAGACCTTCTGTCATAGATGAAGTTAGGAAACCAGACACTCCCAGGACCATGGTGCTGGTCAAGGGCCCAGTGTACAAAGTGACTATGAATTTAGTCTTGAGTAGGAATGGCTTTGAAGCTACGGCCACTTTAAGATGGGGGGGGTACTGTGGGACCTGGTAACCTACAAGGAGGAATCTATCTAATGTATGGGATGAGTAATAACAGTGAGAGTTTAAAAGTAACAAAGACAAATAGGAGAGCAGAACAAGCATTTGAGGAGACATCCTCACTATTCTCTGGAATGTCTGGCTTTTCTGTAAATAACAGTGGAAATGCTGATCTCTCGTCCGTCCTCTTTTCCGTTGATTGGCTTAGGTGACAGGCAGACAGACGCATTGGTCCAGCAATAGGTATGGCAGAATAACCTTCCAAGCAACATGTTTAGGTAGAAAGAAGAAAATATAGGGGATCCAGGTTCCAGGGAGACTTGTTTAGGTTTGAAAAATCTGAGCCCCTTTAAAAGCTGAAGAGAATGGACCAGTGGAAAGAAGCTGTTCATGCAGGTGATAGACAGGATAACAAAGGAATGAGGCCCCAGGCTGATGGGAAAAGGAGTCAGCAGCAGGGGAGACTCAAGTAGGCCTTGCTCGGGAAGAAGGGCGCTTCCTCTGACAGTGGATATGAACTGAGGACAAGGAACATGAGTTCCCAAGGGGAGGACATCTGGGAGACGAAGTACTATCACCTCACTGTTCTATTTTGTTTTGTTTTGTTTTGTTTTTACTGAAATAATGGATGAAAATATCTGCTCAGATAGTGATGAAAGATGAGAAGGAAGCTTGATAAGAAAGAAAGGGAGGGGCGGTGCCCGTAGCTCAGTGGGTAGGGTGCTGGCCACATACACTGAGGCTGGCAGGTTCAAACCCAGCCCAGGCCAGCTAAGCAACAAGGACAACTGCAACAAAAAAATAGCTGGGCGTTGTGGCAGGTGCCTGTAGTCCCAGCTACTTGGGAGGCTGAGAGAAGAGAATTGCTTAAGCCCAAGAGTTTGAGATTGCTATGGCACTCTACCAAGGATGACATGGTGAGACTCTGTCTCAAAAAGAAAGGAAGGAAGGAAGGAAGAGAGGGAAGAAAAGGGATGGGGGAAGCTGCCCAGTCATTAAATAATTGGCAGCAGTGCTATAGAGCTGGAGTTGTCACATGGTTATGGACTTGTCCATCAGAATTCTCAGCGATTTAGTCATGGAGACAAAGACAGTAGATCCATCGTGAGACTTTGCCAACAGAATGGAACATAAGATAGAGTCAATGAGATACATCAACCCAAGGTCACTGGTGATCCAGGCATTGTATGTGTTTTAGGAGTCGGTGCACATAAGGCTCCCAGCATATCATGGTGCATAGTCAGCCCTCAACACACACCAGCTTCCGTTAACACCAGCCAGCTGGTGACCACCGAGGCCATTTCCTGTTTCGAATTATAAAATCTAATTTTCTTGTTTTTCTACTCTACCATTCTCTTCTACTATACAGATTACTACCTTAACACAGAGTTCAAGATTAAACTCAAAGAATTTTTGAATAGGAAGGGCTGTAAAATGCCCATAAAGGCGGTTAAAAAGGATGATAGAATCCAGACAGATTCCTGTGTGTCTGGAATAGATTTGATGTAGCCCTTCTCTGAATCAAGGAGTAACTCCCAATCATCAGGGTAGGTCATTTTTCCCCCCACATAGCAAAAAACAATGACATCCCATGCTGTCAGGTCCAGCCGACTAAAAATGGCTGCCTAGAGCACCAGGCTGGGAACAGTTCCAAGGCTCAGAGGGGAGGGGCGGATCCGTGTTCCTCCAGCCAGCCCCACCCACCCGGCAGAGGAGAAACTGAGATCCTGGTGAAGCAAAAGTCTCGGCCAACTCTTTGGTGGCAAAACTGGATGACAAGCCACATTTTCTGACGTACAGCCATCTCTGAAACACTTGTAAACAACACAAACCGCACATCAATGACCGCTCAGGACCTAGGAACTGGGGCAAAGACCAAGCAGCGGCGGGTTTACGAATCCAGGCCCTGTTTTCACGTCTGGGCACCACGGATTCATCATTTAACATAAATAAACGACAGCATAACCCGGAGTAATCCTGGGCCACGACAAAGTGCTCAGGGAGGCCGCGCGCCTGCCGGGAAGCACTAAGTGTGCAGTTTAAGCCTATCTGAAGCCTGTCAAGGCCTGAGGGCCCACACATGGGCACGGATCGCTTTAAGGAGAGGCTATTTTAGTTGGAACAACTTTGTTTGGCACCTAATGCGTATGGAGCACCCAGGGTGGTAGGCCCAATTATAGAATTAACATTGCTCATATCTGCTTAGTCCAATAGAAACCAACTTCCCTGTGAAGGGGCTAGGCAGCCACAGTTAAACAGGGGAGGCAGAGCCCACTAATTGCTCTCATTTTTTTTTGGCCCAGCAGCGTGGTGCCAGTCTCAGAATCTCCCAAGCAGATGGAAGGAGGGTAGGTGTAGAGAAGAAACAAGGCGTTCACTCCACTTCATCAAATTCCTCCGCCCACTCCAGTATCTTCCCTCCCTGTCCCTGCCTGCCTCCTTTCCTTCACTCTGCTAATGTTTCCAGGCTTTCCACCACTACTCCCTCCCCTGAGCCCAGTCTACAGGTAGGATCAGTTTGGTAAAATAAAAATAGTATCGGAGTCGGAGAGATCGGAGTTTGAATTCTTCCTTTACTGATGCAAGCTGTGTGATCTTGGACAAGTGATGTAACCTCTCTGAGTCCCACTTTGCTCATCTGAAAATGAGAACAAATATTTACCTTTGAGTGTCGTTGTGAAAAATAAATGACAACTGTGAAAGGCATCAGCATGCCATATCTTGCTCAGAGTCTGTGTAAACTCTGATGACGAATGGATTCAGCCTGCCCTCTGAGATTCAAAAAAAATGGGTCGGCACCCCAATCCCACACGGAGGAAAAAATCTTCCAAAGGCTCTTGGAGGAGAGATTTATATTTTTCCTGTTTACCTCTGAATAAGTTTAGTTTGGGGCTCATGTTATTAACTAAAGATAATTACCCCCTTTCCACTCCATAGGAGTGAAGACATAGCATGACCCTGATTCCTTCATTCCCCCTAAATACTCTTCCTTTTTTTCTTTCTCTTTGTTTTTTGAAACAAAATCTCACCCTGTCACCCTGGGTAGAGTACCATGATGTCATAGCTCACAGTAACTTCAAAATCCTGGGCTCCAGTGATCCTCTTGCCTCAGCCTCCCGAGTAGCTGGGACCATAGGCACCTGCCAGTTCAACACCTAGATATTTTTAGAGATGGGGTCTTGTTCTTGCTCAGGCTGGTCTTGAACTCCTGAGCTCAAGCAGTCCACCCAGAGTGCTAGGATTACAGGCGTGAGCCACCACACTGGCATCACCTCCAAATATTCTTGCTATAAGACTGTGGGTACAGCAGGCTTTTACTTAAAAGTTGGGGTGTGCCAACCACACAAACTGATTCTCTCGCTTTCCACTTGTAAGATCGTTCATCACGCAGCATTTTCTCACTGGCCTTCTCTCTCTGCACCAGCAGCCCCCTGCACCCCTCCATCCCTTCCTCCTTCACGCCTTCCCTCTTCTCTTTGCTCACCTCATCCTCAAATTCCTGTTCATTGCTTGTGCAGAGCAGTCTGATCATTTCTCTATCCTGCTGTGTCTTCTCCTACCAGGCATGGGGCTGCATCTTTCACATTTAAAACACCCTGTCAAATATTTTCCTAAACCAAGCCAGTGCTCGTCCTGGGAGGAGGTCTGGTGCCAGCTGTTCCTGCCACAACTGTGTTTTCCCTGCTACAATATATCCTCAGCCCATAAATGCTAGGAGCCGCTTTTCTTCTTCATGCTGAAAAACATCTTTTCCCAGACCACCTCCTCTCAAACTCTTTTTCACATCTCTATTAAGTCACTTGAAGGAAGATGTCATCCTCTCCTCCTCCTCACTTCCACTCGCTTTTCAGCAAGTTGCTCCCACCACTACTCTGAGGCTGCTCTCTGAAAAGTCAGCTTTAATTTGACGAATCCAGAGACCTTGTCCCTATTTGCTATGGCAATTAACTTTTTCCCAAATGCCCTCCCCTGTTGGTCTACCCAATGCTATCGTCCCTTCTTTCCCAACCCTCTCCAATCACCCTTTCTCTGGCCCGTCTTGGGATGCTTCTCCTGCAACCACCTTGAGCACGTTCCCATCTGACTCTCATCTCTTGCTCTGCTGGGGCTTCCCAGCTATCTTACCATCCCAGCAGCAAAACCTCCCAGGAAGCTGGTGAAACCTACACAGTCAATGGTAATTCTCCATGTTTATTCATGCTCCCATTTAGGGCACCTCCTGGAAGTTCTGACTGCATGGGGAACAGGCACTCCGGCTCACAGACCCAAACCATGTTATGCTCCCCTGTACCCCCACTGTGGGGCTGCTCCTCAGGCACTGCCATGTTCTGCTGGAGAGTCACCAGCCCTCCAGCCCTCTCCTGGCATCTATGGTTGCATTTGGTAAACATTATCGGCCTTTCTCCCTGGGTGATCTCATCCACTCCCATGGGGTTAAATAACATGTCTATGTTGACAACTCCAAAATTGATATCTCAGCCCAAAGCTCTCCTCTCGGATACACACCCGGATATCCTCCTGGGCCTGCTGTTGCATGTCTCCTAGGCTCCTCTCTCTTAATACACCCAAATCAGGCTTCTTGTCTGCGTCCTACCCTAAGACTGTCCCTCTTGCAGTGGAATGCATGTTAGTAAGTGGCATTAGCATAAGCCAGAAACATGGACATCAACTTGATTCCTCTGCCTCCCGAACGCCCACAGCCTGCTTCTTAACGACTCTCATGATTTATTTTTCTATCCTTTTGTCCTCACTTTCATTACCACCCCCATGACCTAGGTTAGAATCATGTTTTCCATGGATGACTGCAATGGCTTGCTCCCCTCCAAGTTTATTCATACCCTGCACAAGAAAAATCTTTAAAAAAAATACAAACAGGATCATGTTGTTCTCCCACTCAAAGCCCGTCAGGTACTCCGCATTCCTTACTGTGCCCTATAAATGCTGTTGTCCCTCCAAAGTCCCTCCATTCTTCTGACTCCTCTCCAATTCTGTCTGTAACACATGGGTTTCCTTCAGCTCTTCACACAAGGAACAAGCCAGACTCTTTCTAACCTTGCAGATTTCAATGCTTCCTTTTTCTTCTGGCAGTGATACTTTTTCTGGGATCGGCTCCTTCTTCAACTTCAGGCCTCAGCTTAAAATTTCTCTCCTTCGAGAAGCCTTCTCTGACATTCCCATCTAGGACTATATCCACTATTGAATGGATCCACTATGAATCCACTATTATCTTTTACCATTTTAAATGAATTAACCTGGACTTTTCCTACATAGCATATAACCACTTTCTGGATTCGCCCACCCTCTTGCTTTCTGTTGCTTGTTTTCTCCATGAAGGCAGGGGCCATCTTTGTTTTGTTTTCCACTGGTTTCTCAGCACCAAAAAAACATGACGTGGCACATAGTAATTGCTCAATAAATATTTGTTGAATGAATGAATGCATGGTTAGAAAAATGGAAGCAGAAGTGTTGGATAAGGCACAATTCTTGCTTTCAAGAGATAAGCCATCCAGGAGAATACAAAATATAATAGGGTTATTTCTTTTATGAGAAGCATGGTTGAAATAGTATGAAAATACAGAGGTAAACCCAACCAGCCCTGCCTTTGGGGTGCAAAGTGGTTGTAGTAGGCTTTTCAGAGAGCTGTCTGGGTAGCCTGGGGCAGGCAGATCACAAGACAGCGATTTGGTAGATTTAAATTTTTTTTGGTTGATGAAATTAAATTCATCCTTGCACTTTAGCTTGACATCAACTCAGATAATCACCAGATGCTGGAGGTAAGAGCTGGAATTTGGGAGTATCAATGTAAAAGAGTCTCAGTATTTGTAGAAAATCATTAATCTGGTACTTTAAGAATTGCATTTTTCATGGGCGGTGTGTGTGGCTCAGTGAGTAGGATGCCAGCCCCACATACTGAGAGTGGCAGGTTTGAGACCGGCCCCAGCCAAACTGCAATGAAAAAATAGCCAGGCTTTGTGGCGGGTGCCTGTGGTTGCAGCTACTCAGAAGCTGAGGCAGAAGAATTGCCTAAGTCCAGGAGCTAGAGGTTTCTGTGAACTGTGATGCCATGGCACGCTACTGAGGGCAACAAAGTGAGACTCTGTCTCTAAAAAAAAAAAAGAATTGCATTTCTCCTACTTCACCTTCCAAAAAGATTGCCCAAAAATTATACTCAGTCTAGTGTGCCAGTATTAGGAATGGAAAGACATGTGTTGCAGATGGAAATCAATTAATTGGATTAAGGGCAAAGCAAAGGTCACATCACTACACTGCCTTCTTAGCATAGGTGACACCTTAAGCTACCTCATACTGTCATAGCAAATGATCCCCAAATCTTGGTGGCTTCCAACCAGCCTTATGTCTCACACTGTGTCATCTTTATTCCCTGACCCTGGCTGAAGCAACAGCTTCCATCAGAGACATGTTGGTCTGGAGGCAAAGGAGGGCGGGGGGAGAAATCACAGAACTAAGTGATGGCTACTAAAGCTTATGCTTGGAAGTAAATAATGGCATTAACATTTCGTTGGCAAAAGTTGATCATGTGGTCAAGACTGGCATCACCGAGTCAGGGGTATAAAACCCCTGCAAATATTCTGTGACAAAAATACAAACTACTACAGCATATGCCATATAATCCAAGTTCATTGCTTTTCACTATTTTGCTGCTGTAAGAATATTAAGAAATGCTCATGTATTTTTTAAATAAAAATGCTAAGAAATACTTATCTATGATCTAAATAGGAAATGTACATAGATACAAGACCATAATTGATGCTAGTGATGAAGTGAGGCAGCAGGAAATATCATAGCAAACACAAATTTTATATCCTATTGGCAGACTCCTTCCGCAGAGCCAGAGTTTAGAATTTCCTACAAGATGTTCGGTAGGCAACATCTATGTGAACAAAACAGTGGTTTCCTCCTTCAAGACCAAATTCATATAAGTTTCAATATCCATAAATAAGAAGTATTTATTTTGTCCTTTAAAATAAATCATTTTTGGATAAAAAATATAGAAGCATATTACATTTCCGTGTATTTTGCAAGCTGGCAAATATATGTATAAGTTTTTGGTTGGCTTCAAGAATTAGAAAAGTTTTCTTTGTCTGTGATAGATGTAGTTGGAAAATAAATTTAGGGTTGGAACCAACAGTTTCTCAGCCATATCATTAACAGCAAAATTAAATAGAAGTTTTAGAAGCAATAGCAAGAGCTACCATTGGTTAAAGACAATATTCAACTCTAAGCTCCTCAACAACAAAGAACACATTGAACATATATGCAAATCCCTAGTAGTCAGTATAGCTCCTGGTACCCACGAAGTACTCAATAAATGTTTCATGTTATTATTTCTCTTGAGGGCATTTCATATCAAATTTCAAAATGCTCATTCAATTTGACCCTGAATTCCAAGTGTAAAGATTTACCCTAAGAAAATAATTGGAAAGATTCACAAGGAGATAATTGAAGATGTATAAGGCATTTCATATCCAATGGCCACAATTATTAACCAGCAAAATATCCAACCAAGGAGACCTAGTCAAATATGTTATCGTACATCACATCATGAAATACTATATAGCTATGAAAATGCATGTTTTCAAAGCTACATGGGAGAAAAAAGTTAGCAGGAATAAAACTAGTGGGTATAATAAAACCTCATTAGAATGAAATGCATATATAAAATGTATGCACACACAAGTCAGACAATTAAGTTCACTAATTCACAAGTTCATTCCAGAAAAAGTATTACATACCTCATTGCTGAATATCACTATAGCCCCTTTCAAAGTATTCCCCTTGAGAAGCTATGCAATGGCCCCAGGGCCGAGTCTACTCTTCAAAGCTAATTTGGAACTGTTTTTCTGAAATGACCCTCAGAGCTATCGTCATACAGCACTCAAAACCAGTAACGAACACCACTCAGCAAGACACCCCCACAGGTCAACACAAGCATAGCTGTGAGACACTGATACTCCAAGTATGCAGATGTCAGTTTGTGAAACCTTACTGAGTTGTTTGTACAGTGCTGCCAACATAAGCACACAGCGACAAGTTTGCAAACTAAATTGTCAGACCTCATATGTTGACAGTAGACTAGACGACACTGGCTGGTGTCAGGGCATAGCTTCCCAAAGGCAGTACTTCAAAGGCAACTATAGTGATATTCGGTAATGAGGTATATAGTACTTTTTCTAAGATGAATTTGAGAATTTCATTGTCTATTGTGTATATATGTGTGTGTGTATATATATGCACGCATGTCTAAATGAGACAGAAAAATTATCTGTTGCAAGGAAAAATATGTACATTCTTTCAATCCCCTTCCACCTTATAAAATGGGGGATTATAAGATGGGTCCTTTGTTTACTGAGTGGAGAGAGACACGTGAGGATGTGGCCAGAAGGGAGGCTGGAGCTAGAACAAGACAGCTCAGTGTGGCAGGACTAATGCTAGGCAGGGAGCTGAGGCAGTTGTTAGCTGGTGGGAATTAGAGGCACAGCAAAGAACCCAGAAGTCTAATAGAGATGTTTTTCTTCACATATTGCCATGTGATATGTTTTGTATCTTTCTCCTTTGCCTCCCACTGAAAATTTCAGCAAAATCTCCATTTTCTCACCACTTTGTAAAGGTGGACTTGCTTTGAGGGGTGATGACCAAGTGCTGACTCTTAGGAGGGAGAAGCAAGGCTGCATGGGGGACCCAACTACTTCTGGGATATCATGATAAAAGAAAATGCACCAAAATGCTAGCTAGTCATTAGCTTAGGGCGGAGCAAAAAGAAGGTGAGTCTCAATGCCTTCTTTGTACTTGAATGCATTTTTAAAAATTTCTGTGATGAATATGCATTACTATTATAATCAGAAAAAGAGTTCTTTTTTAAAAAATAATTTGATGTTGAATGAATGAATAAGTGAATAAATCAATGAATGAATGAATTAGCTAATTAGTGAAATGATTGACCTGGGCCACAGAAGCCCAAACAGGATTCTAATTGACAAATTTGCTTGTTCTTATTTCCTGCTGTGGACATTAGTCAGCTTCTATCTTTAGATGAGACAGATTAAAAAAAAAAACAACAAAAAATGTTCTTCAAAGGAAGCAAGCAATATTTTCACGTTCTTTACTCTCTAACATTTGCAAAATGCTCCCATCCCTCCCAACTTGGGTCATGCTTGATATATCTCTTTTCTTTTCTCCCAGGGTCTGTGACCAATATCCCAAGAATTTACTTGGCATAGAATTCCATGACAATCAGAGAAAACCAGGCAGTGTATGAAGAAGCCTACTGCCTCCTTGCTCCGAAATTGTGTTTCTGTGTTTCTGTATAGCCTTATAATATTGGAGTGTGTGTGTGTGTTACACGTGTAGAGGCATGAAGGTAGGGCTGAAAATTGAAAACATACTTAACATACACCCAACTACATTCAACCTGGACCAGTGCCAAATCACATGTGTTGACCATGTCAACAAACTGTCTGATTTGTTCCTATCTTACATGTAAACACTGTCAGGCAGGGCTGGGACTCGGATGTGCTGTGTTGGACGGAACCTACAAGGGCTTGTATAGAAAGCATATTGTTTGCCCATATGGGCTGGTGGAGATGGCAGCTGGATGAGGGGAGGACCTTGCTGCCTGCCAGGCTGGGAGACAAGCAGCCTGCCCCCAAGTCTTGGAATCCAAGCTGAGGACACCTCAAGGGCACCGGGAGCGTTCTGGAATATTTGGGGAGGATGATCGCTGTGCAGACTCTTGGAAAGGAAAGGAGAGGGAGCGAGAGGGACAGAAAAGCCTGCCTGACAAAGCTGATTTTTTTGTACAGATGCTGCTGGCAGAAGAACCGGGTGGGAGCAGCGTGTTCAGCTACATTAGTCAGGGATAGAGTTATAATAGGCTGCAGAAGGGAATGATGACGGCAAAGTTAGGAGCAGTGAGTAACTCAATTTGAGAGCGCTGTGCTACCCGGGAGATGACAGCAGATGCACCATTTTTCTGTTTGGCCCTGGTGGGAGTGGAGGGGGGGGTGGGCAAGGCCAGCGTTGGGGTCACAGGAGACACTGGCTTCGGGAACAAACAAACACAAGTCAAGGCCGCTGGGAGGTGACCCTGCAGCTATTCCCACCGTGACACCATGACATCCCGGCACTCAGCAGCAAGGCCAACCTGTATGACAATGATCCCAAGCACCTGGGGACAGAGCTGTCACTCCTGGTTATAGGAGAGGCGGGAGAACACCGATTCCTGAGAAGGCTGCTACATCCATGGGGTTTACTTTTTTAAAGAAAACCCTTTAAGTGCTTCAAGGGTTATAAAAAGAAACCATCAACCCCCAAATGGGACAAGTGACACTATGAGGTGCCAGTGGTCAGGGAGCCTGGTAAAGAGAAAGACCGGCAACAAGAGTGATTGGGTCAATTAGAAAAAAGTGTTTCTCCCATGGTGGAGCATGCAGGGCTTGGTGGAGAGGAGGGCGGGACGTGTGAGCCTGCAGGTGCTCCCCTGCTGGGCAGCCACCAGCAGGGTACAACTTGCCCAGCACGTGCACAGCAGCCTGAAGCTCAGCCTTGGGGAAGCAGACTCCTGAGTCTGGCGTTGCTGGCCCTCCAGGAGGCAGTCCCAACATGAACATCCAGCAACCTGGTGTCTCACAGAGCTGGTCATAAACCCACATTCCAGAGAAGGAGAAGTCCTGACCGTTTCCCAGCTTGTCTTCCCTTTCTCGCACTTATGACTTTGTTCTGGTTGTTCCCTTTAGCCACAGAAACCTAAACTTCATCTCTGCCTAAGCTTAACCCTTCAAGATCCTGTCCAAATACCACCTCCCCTAAGAACCCTCCTCTGGTCACCTCCAAGTCAAAGTGTCCTTGCCGTCCCCTAAGCTCCTGTGGCACTCAGCTCTGCTCCCCTCCTGTCATCATTTTGGGATCATCATTTACCCTTGCGCAGCTCTCTATAGACTGCCAAGCCCCTGAGGGCAAGACCTGTTTCTTATTCATGTTACATACAGCAGAGCAAGAAATCATGGTACCCAAAAGATGATCACTAGGCAGTCACGTGGAAAGTGTGTTGGGCAAAATGGGCTTAGACCCCAGCTCTTGTCTCTTAAAGACAATAATAGCTAATAGCCAGATGTTTTTAACAAGTGTCAGGCTTTATTCAAAGTGCTTCACATACAGGAACTAACTAAATTCTCCTAACTAGTCTAGGCAAGTTCTGTTTTTTTTTTTGGGGGGGGGGGAGACAGAGTCTCACTCTATCACTCTCAGTAGAGTGCTGTAGAGTCACAGCTCACAGCAACCTCCAGCTCTTGGGCTTAGGGGATTCTCTTGCCTCAACCTACCGAGTAGCTGGGACTACAGACACCTGCCACAACGCCCGGCTATTTTTTTTTTTTTTGGATGCAGTTCGGCTGGGGCTGGGTTTGAATCCGGTTCTGTTTCAATCTACATGTGCAAAACAGGAAAGTCAGACACAGAGAGGTAAGTATCATGCCCAAGGTCACCAACTAATAAATTGCAGAAGGGAGATTGGAGCTCCAGCCAGCTGGGCCAGAGTCCACTCCTGGAACCACATGCTGTACTTTTCCAGCTTTGACGGACCTTGGATTTAAACAACACAATTTTTATCTTCTTTATCTGTAAAATGGGAATGAGGGTACTGATATATTATTACATATGCACATACAATAATTATAGTCATGCCCCACACGACAAGGTTTCCATCAGTGATGGGCCTCGTATATGATGTGATCCCATCAGGTTATAATTGAGCTGAAAAAAAAAAATAATAATAATTGAGCTGAAAAACTCCTATTGCCCAGGGATGTCATCGCTGTTGTGACATTGTGACACAATGTAGTAAGACAACATGCTACATGTTTGTGGGGACACTGGTGTAAACAAACCCACTGTGCTGCCAGGTATAAAAATAGAGCCATCCAGTTATGGTTAGTACATAGTACTTAATAATGATAATAAATAACTATGTTACTGGAGCACGGATTCACTACACTATATATCATCATTTTAGAGTGTACTCCTTCCATTCATTTATAGATATAAGAAAGTTAACTGCAAACATCCATCAGAAAGTGTTCTAGAAAAAGGCATAGTTACCATAGGAGCCGGCAGCTCTGTCACTGACCCTGATGACCTTCCCATGGGACAAGATGTGGGGGTGGAAGAGGATCCCGACCTCATGTAGCTGAGCTAATGTGACGGTTTGTGTCAGTTTTTAACAAAAATGTTTTTTAAAAAATGTAAATACATATTTAAAAAGATGACAGGATAAGCATATAAAGAAAAACACATGGTGGGTCGTACAATGTTTGTACCTTAAATGTTATTATTAATATGAAAGAGTAAAAAAGATAATAAACATTAAAAAAGCTAAGTTTATAAAGTAAAAAAGTTACAGTAAGCTAAGGTTGCCTTACTATTAAATAAAGAAAAATATGTTTTTGTAAATTCAGAGTAGCCTCTGTACTGTGCTTATAAAGTCTACAGGAGGGCGAAGTAATGTCCTAGGCCTTCACTTTCACTCAACACCTCACTCATAGACTGACTCAGAGCAACATCTTTTTTTCTTTTTTTTGAGATAGTCTCATGTTGTTGCCCATGGTAGAGTACCGTGGTATCACAGCTCATAGCAACCTCCAACTCTTGGGCTCAAGTGATTGTCTTGCCTCAGCCTTCCAAGTAGCTGGGACTACAGGTACCCACCACAACGCCTGGCTACTTTCAGAGATGGGGTCTCACTCTAGCTCAGGCTGGTCTCCAACCTGTGAGCTCAGGTGATCTACCCACCTTAGCCTCCCAGAGTGCTGGGATTATAGGTGTGAGCCACCGCACTCGGCCACCCAGAGCAACTTCCAGTTCTATGAGCTCCATAAATGGTAAGTACCCTATACGGGCGCACCATTTTTTAGCTTTTACACCATATTTTTACTGTTCCTTTTCTGCATTTACGTGTTTAGAGATACAAATACTTACCCTCGTGTTATGATTATATACAATATTTATTGTAGTAAAATACTGCTCAGGTTTGCAGCCTAGGAGCAATAGATTTTACCATATAGCCTAGCTCAGTGGTTCTCGACCTGCCTAATGCCTCAATGTATTTTCATTGTTATAAAGGGGTTGCGACCCACAGGTTGAGAACTACTGGCTTAGGTGTATAGCAGGCTGTCCCACTTAGGTTTATGTAATTACACTCTATGCAGTTCATACCATGATGAAATCACCTAACAACACTTTTCTCAGGATATGTTGCTATTGTTAAATGATACACAACTGTATATATTATTAATAACTATGTAGATTCCTGGAACATAATCAATCCCAAATAAAAATATAAAAAATGGTCAACATTAATAAATATATTCTGAAGGAGAGAAATGGGGAAAGTAAGAACATTGTCATCAAGAGCAGTATGTCCAGGGCGGCACCTGTGGCTCAAGGAGTAGGGCGCCAGCCCCATATACTGGGGGTGGTGGGTTCAAGCTTGGCCTCGGCCAAAACTGCAAAAAAAAAAAAAAAAAGAGTGGTATGTCCAATGAAAATATAATACAAACCATAATTTTTAAGCTATGTATATAACCTAAATTTCTCTCATAGTCAGTTTAAGGAAGAAAAAGATAAAGTTAATTTTAATAACATTGTATTTAATTCAACATATCCAAGATATTATCAATATAATATGTAATCATCACAAAAAATAATAATTATATTTCTTTATACTAAGCCTTCACGTACCTTGTATTGTATACCTATAATACATCTCAATTCAGACTAATCACTTTTTTTTTTTTTTTTTTGGCTGGGGCTGGGTTTGAACCCACAACCTCCAGTATATGGGGCTGGCACCCTACGCCTTTGACCCACAGGCGCCGCCCAAGATTAACCACATGTTACATATCCAAGAGCCACATACGGCTGGTACCTTCCATACTATGCAGCGTAGATCCAGGGGCTCCAAGGGAAAAAAGAAAACCCTACCTGCAAATTCTATTAGGAAGCCAAACTTTTGCCATTTGAGTTATGACAGATTTTCTTTTTCCAAGAGCTCATTATTGAAACACAAATACCTCTGGGAAATAATGATGAATGCTGAAACTGAGGCTGATGTTCTAACACAGAGCAGCTGAGATACTCAGAAAGCAAGTTTGGGGTTAAAAGTGTGAATCTCAGAGTTGGACCCACTTGTGTTCAAATTACGACTCTGCTTCTTAACCATTCACATGACCTTGGCTAAGTCCTGCAGCAACGCTGTGCCAGGTTCCTCATCTGCAATGGGATGGAGAGAAACGTAAGGGCCAGCACAGGTGTTCACTCAATCAATGTCAGTTCCCTTCCTTCTCCCCTCGACCTCTGTGTCACCAGAGTCGCTCCCTCCCTGCTCCCTCCCTGCTCCCTCCTCCTCCCCCATCACACAGATACACTTTCAAGGCTTTTCTTTGATGAATCACTATACCGAGGCCCTGCCTGATCAATTCCTGCAGAGATTTATTGAATGTCTGTATTCCGAGAATGTGGAGGCCCCAGTGGGGATCCCAGATGAGAGAATCTTGCGGATAGTGGCTGTTTCGGTGCCTAACACTGACCCGAGGGTTTTCACATCCATTATGATTGGACTCTCCCTTGGCGTCTGGTCTTGGATTCTTTGCTGCTCCTTCCCTCATGGAGCCCTTTGTCCCTGGGGTGGGGACAGGCCAGCAGCACTCATCACCATCATGCCCCGTTCTAGGAAGTGGACTCTGCCGCTGGCCCTGCCCACACCTGCCTTTTCTGAGTATTTGTCTCTTACTTCCTTTCCTTCCTGGGCTCAAGGCCTGGTGCAGCTGCTTTGTCACAGCTGTCACTTGACTTTGTCTTATCTCACCAGTAAGGAAAAGCCAAGTGGTATGAGGGGCCACCCCAGCATGTGCGTGCAGCTGGAAGAGTGCTCGGGGCTGAGTTACACACGTCAGCATGTCATCCAGGGTGCCACGGGTGAACTTCTGGGACAAGAGACAACCAACAGCCAGAGGAAGGACTGTTTAGAACCAGGAAGACCAGTTGAGGCTCCAAAGGCATAAGGAACAGCATGAGCAGACGTGTGGGGATGTCAAGAGAACCAAGGGGGTAATGTGGGGTGGGCCCGACAGTCCAGGAATCTCAGTCTGCACCTGAGGGGTGGGTTTCAGAAAAACCTTTCCACTCACCCACACAAGGTCTTGGGCAGGGAGCTCCCCTAATGTCCTTTTGTTTATCTTCCAGGGCCTGCAAAGGCCTCAAATGCCTTGTAAATACCTCTACCCACATATTACAAATACTTGCCCTTCAACTTGGCTGTGTCATCCCTGCCACCTGCTACTCACTGAGGCTTGGCCTGTTAGGTTACCGCACGTGGCATGCTCGTGCCTGTTCCATCCCATCATTCCAGTTCAGGGTCCCACCGGTCTTACTCTAATTCACTAGCCATACCCACTGGATCCTAATATATAACACCAGGATGTTTACTGTCTTGAAGGACAGATTGACACAGCAAGGGGGTGGCATAAAATAGCAGTGACGAGCTTTAGTGTCAGAAATCCCCATCCAGAACTCCAGCTCTCCTCCATGTACAGTCTTATCAAGTGGTTTCATCTCTGGTGTTCTCATCTGTAAAAGGGTCATAATAAAATCTATCATACAAAGTTACGGTGATGTATAAATGAGCAAAAAAATATCTAGTACATAAGAAGCCTTGCCGGGTGGCGCCTGTGGCTTAAAGGAGTAGGGCGCTGGCCCCGTATGTCAGAGGTGGTTCCAGGGAACATACCTCTCCATTTACATACATTATCTCATTTCATCCTCAGTAACCTATGAGGTAGACACTATTATTAGCTCTATGTTTCAATAGAGAACTTTAGGCTTACATACCTTAAATGACTAGTCTCAGTAAAGCCAACAGGTAAGTGAAGGGGCTGAGATTCCAACCCAGAGTCATCTTACTCCAAAACCAGAATATTTGGCCACGCCATTCAAGGAGCAAAGACTGAATACATTGACACAACATAGTCAACTTCCAAAATGTGGAGTATTATAATAGTATTATAATTAAACAATCGCTCTTGGTCTTTTGTTGCATATTTATAATTTATGGTCCATGTCATCATTGTAGATGGTGAATTATTGTAGAAAACAAAAGCTTGGAAGCAAATCACTGGACAATGGTCTTCACTATCTTGTGGCTCATGAAACATTTCGGCCGTCAGCCACCGGCCCTTAGGGGACACAGTGCTGTGGTCAGCCACCCCCAGATGTCCCCTCCTCCTCCCTCTTTCTGCAGGGAGCTGCTTCCTAGGGTGTCATTGCAGAAACTAGTTAGGAGCTGGAGCCCTCACAATGTCCAGGCCAGAACGTGGGGGGTGCTGGCTGGCCATGCCCACCTCCCAAGCAGGGGGCGGAGGAAGGAGGGAAACATCTGGAAGCAGTGGCGTTTCGTTCTGGACCTTGCGCACATGAATGATGCACTAAGACAATTCTCAGCCTTATCATAAATTCTGCAAACTCATGAACTTTGCAATCTCTGAAGCTCAGTGCTGTATGGGAGCCACTTATCTTGGGCTGAAAGCAATATAAAAACAGATGGCAAAGAGAGCATCAGGAGATAAATCAGCGGCCTGGCTGCCAGGAGTTTGTGGACAAACCCAACATGGCCAGACTCCTGCCGCCTTGGACGCAGCGACTACTCAGCAGAGACAGCCCCAGGGGGAGGCAGCCAGGCTGGGGGCAGAAGGCAGAGCAGAGTCCCTCCGGGAGGGCGAGGCAGAAAGTCACCTTCACAGGCTGGCCCTTTCCCAAGCGGGGAGACCAGGGGTAGAAAAATAGCTCAGCGCACCGTCCACAGAACTGCAGCTGTGACCAGGGCTCTAGCATTTATAAGGCACTTCCCCATCACTGTCACACTGAATTGTTATTATGATCCGGTGATATTTATGTTCTGCAAATTAGGAAACTGAGGCTTGGGGTGTGACTTGCCCAAATGAGGTGTTGTGAGTCTGGAGCTCTGGTACTTGGGTCCCCGGTCTAGTTTAGCCTCATTGGACTCTCAACATTGTTGCCCCAAACTGAACATGAGACTCGGGGTGGACACGCCGCGCCTGCACTCAGAACGCTGGTGTGCCGCGGGGATGGGAGCGCCCCTCGGGTGCTTTTCCTCCCCATGTAACTGAGGGCTACAGGCTGGGCCCAGTGTCCTCAGACACAGGGCAGTGTCCACACCTGCTGGAGAGGGAGGCAGTAGGGGAAACGTCAGTAAGACCGAAGAAAGGGGAATCCTCTAAGGCAGTGGTTCTCAACCTTCCTGATGCTGCAGCCCTTTAATACAGCTCCCGTGGGTCGCGACCCACAGGTTGAGAACCTCTGATCTAAGGGCGAGAAACAACAGACAAGAGAGGAAGAGGAGAGGGGAGGAGAGAGGAAGGGTGCCCAGGAGATGGGAACCTGGGATCTGCCACCGTCTGAGGAATGACCCCTGACGCTGGGCCAGGGCCTGCCCAGCCCCACGATGGGGACAGTGAGCCAGAGGGCAGGGACATGTCTCTGACACATGCTCAGATGCCCACTTCCAGAGCGGAGGACAAAGAGTGACCAGTGTTTGCTGGGGTTATACCTTCCTGAGCAGAACGTGCATGTTTGGTGAGCACCTGCTCAGGGCTGGGAGAACGGGGTACCGCTCCAGAAAACAGTGCCGAGACATGAAGACGAAGGCAGACTCCAGGCAGCATGCAGCCACAGACCCGAGGGGAAAGGGATCAGGAAGGGAGACGAGGGCAGACTCCAGGCAGGATGCAGCCACAGACCCCCAGACGGGAAAGGGATCAGGAAGGGAGACGAAGGCAGACTCCAGGCAGGATGCAGCCACAGACCCAAGGCCCGATGGGAAAGGATCAGGAAAGAGACGAGGGCAGACTCTAGGCCAGGATGCAGCCACAGACCCGAGGGGAAAGGGATCAGGAAGGGAGACGAGGGCAGACTCCAGGCAGGATGCAGCCACAGACCCCCCGACAGGAAAGGGATCAGGAAGGGAGATGAAGGCAGACTCCAGGCAGCATGCAGCCACAGACCCCCCGACGGGAAAGGGATCAGGAAGGGAGACGAGGGCAGACTCCAGGCAGGATGCAGCCACAGACCCCCCGACAGGAAAGGGATCAGGAAGGGAGACAAAGGCAGACTCCAGGCAGGATGCAGCACAGACCTGAGGGGAAAGGGATCAGGAAGGAGACGAAGGCAGACTCCAGGCCAGGATGCAGCCACAGACCCCCAGACGGGAAAAGGATCAGGAAGGAGACGAGGGCAGACTCCAGGCAGGATGCAGCACAGACCCAAGGCCCGATGGGAAAGGATCAGGAAGGGAGACGAGGGCAGACTCCAGGCCAGGATGCAGCCACAGACCCCCAGATGGGAAAAGGATCAGGAAGGAGATGAAGGCAGACTCCAGGCAGCATGCAGCCACAGACCCCCCGAAGGGAAAGGGATCAGGAAGGAGACGAAGGCAGACTCCAGGCATGATGCCCCCACAGACCCGAAGCCCGACGGGAAAGGGATCAGGAAGGGAGACGAAGACAGACTCCAGGCAGCATGCAGCCACAGACACCCCCCCCTCCCCGACAGGAAAGGGATCAGGAAGGGGGACGAAGGCAGACTCCAGGCCAGGATGCAGCCACAGACCCGAGGCCCGACGGGAAAGGGATCAGGAAGGGAGGTGCTCAAAACAAGTGTGAGCAGCACAGGCACCAGAACCCGGCTGGAACCCTAGCTCCACCTTCCAGACAGTGCAGACGGGATCTGCTCCAGAGCCTCTCCGAGCCCAGGGTCTGCAGGGCCATGTGGGGCCAGCACTGCCCTTGCACAGACTTGTCCATAGGAGGGATGATTAGTGATCCGTAGGAGCCCCCAGCACTCAAACGTTCACCGCCCTCCTCCCTCGCCCTTCCCTGGTGACTTTTCCTCCTCCCAGCAGCCCCTGACGGCCCCTTCCCCACAATGCCCACGCCTGTACTCCGGGTCCTTCCAGTGGCCATGTGCTGGCCTTGGCCTTCTCGTGTAACTGGGGTGTAGAGACCCTCAAGTCACAAAGTATTGTATTCCTGTCCCTTTGAGCTGAACTTCCCCCAGATGGAGAATGCCCCCTCCATTCCTAAGACCTCCATAGTAAACACTGCCCCAGGGCTCTGGTCCTGGGGTCCTATGCCCGGTTTGGGCCGATTGTCTGAGGTGTATGTGACTCGAAGTCAGATCTGTCTAACAAATACAGAGTCCTACGCATCTTGCCTGGGTAGGACCTTTCACACTGGTCTGCTTGTTTAATCTTCACAAAGATCCCATGAAGGGACTGAGGTCCAGAGACGAGAGGGGTCTGCCCAAGGCTGTCCAGATCCTAAATAGCTACACTGGGATTTCTGTATTTACCAACAATTATGAACACACAGCTCTGCTCCTGGACCAGTGCTTCTCAACCTTCCTCATGAGGCAAAGTATTTTCATTGTTAAAAGGGCTCGCGACCCACAGGTTGAGAACCACTGTCCAAGACCAATTTCTGTGCTAAGTGCCTTATTCACGTCATCTCATTCACCTCTCTTGACAGCTCTCTGAGGCACTACTATTATTATTCTCATTTTTCCAATGAGGCATCTTTGGAGAGAAGTGAGGCACCCTTCCCCAGGTCCCATGGGCAGTAAGTGGTTGGGCCTTGAACCCAGGTGGATCTGTCTGGGGGCGTGGGCACCATGTCTGCCATCTCTGCAGATACACGATGTCAAGGGGCTTAGTAGGTGGAGGGCTACCGCTAGGCTCTTGTGCCTGGATGCAGCAGTCAGGCACAGGGCATGGCTTACCCGGTACTTTCCAAGCCTGTCTGCATGGAGGAGTGGGTTAAAGGAGCCCTGCCCGGCCCTGCCTGCCCAGCCCTCTCTCAGGAAAGAGCAGAGAAAGACCAGATGCGGAGAGGGGCTGAGACTAGCCTGCATTGCACCAGGGCAATGAGATGCTTACTGGTGGGTTTTCTAAACATCCCTCCCCTCCCCAGAATGAGCAGGCTGAGCGCCACGGCTGCAGGAGGCAATAATCACTAATCAAGGCAAAGTTTCCTTTAATCAGTTCAGTTGTTAGAGGAAGCGCGGCAGCCAGACCATGTGGGCATCACTGCTCATCACCGCTGCGGGCCAGAAGGGCTGCCCGGGGCTGAGCCCAGGGCCCGCCCAGCACCCTGTGGGGCACTGCAACCGCTCTGGGACTGGGCCCTCCCTGCACGCTTTCTTCAGCAGCCTCCCCCCAGGGGCCTTAATCTCAGGGCTAAAGGGGCTAGAAATGTAAGAATGGAGCCAAAGGTAGAGTGTAGCATCTAAAGTCAGGCACCCAGGGTTCAAGTGTGGCTCTGCTGTTTATAACCTGGATCCTTGGAAAACTCACTCAACTCTGTTGGCCCTCCACTGCAAGAGGGAGACAGAAACCAAGTAGCATCTTCCTGGAAAATTCTACTCACCCTTCAACACGTAGCTCAAATAGCACTTCCTCTATGACTCCTTTCCCGTCCAACATTTGTCTTCGTCCCTGAATTTATTGTCCCTCTTCTGCATTTCCCAAAAAATGTCATGGAAATATCTGCCAGGGCACTCACCGTTCCGAACGGTAGTTTCATCATTTATACATTAGATTTTCTAGACCAACAGCCCTGATTGGGCAGAAGTTATGTTTTCATAACTGTAATCCCCACACCACAAAGCTTGACATATAATAGTTGTTTTTTAAACGTTTGTTGAATGAATAATGAATGAGGAGTGAATAAGGGGTAAGTCTACCTAAATCTGTCATTTGTATTCAAATATGATGCTGCCTGTCTTATCGGTGGTTGTTATCAAATGCAAAACCTTTCACAGATGCTGGCATTCCCGCAATCGTCATCAACTGGTCTGGAGATACACAGAAAACTGTTGGATCAACAACTCCTGTAAAATTTCATCAAGAGTTTTCCAGTAACCAGCAAGTGCTCAGATTCTGCTTTATTCAATCTAGATTAAACCTCTTAGTGGGAAGACTTTAAATTACATGTGACTGAATTGGCTTCTGTTAATTTTTTCCCCCTAGATCTGCTAATCTCTACACAGCGCCCTCTCTTCCTCGACTGATCCGTTTCCTCTCTGGCGCATGGGAATTGATCTGTATCTTCTGGGATATGAGTGGCCCAGGCGCCCAGGCAGGGAGAGATACTGAGTCAGCTGGTGCAGCTGGGGCCCGGCTGCCTGCAAGTTTCCCCTGCGGGACGGCTGTCTGGCATCTGTGAGCTGGGACAATAGGTACAGTGCTTGTGAGGTGCTATCACTAATAGTAATCTGTGCGCTTCCCCGAGCTGCGGCTGTAAGCCCTCATTTCATAAAACGGAGATGCTGAGGCGTTAGCAAAGCCCCAAAGCCTCTTAAGGCACTAACTTTCCTCAAGGGCAGCAAAGGGCGGAGGGATTTGCTGCTTCTCCTTCCTTTTCCTCCAGCACCCCAAAGGAGACCCCTTCTCTCTCCCTCCCCTACAATCCTGTGTTCCCATGGCCGGAGACCTCACAAAAGACCCAAGAATCTCAGCCAGAGGCCCACGGAGCACAGCATGCTGGGCAGGTAGGCATGGCCTGTTATTAGACGAATTGTGTCCCCAATAGATGCTGAAGTCCTGTTAATGTGACCTTATTTGGAGATAAGATCTTTGCAGATAATCAAGTTGACAGGAAGTTAGTAAGGTGAGCCGTAAGCCAAAATGACTGGTATCTTTATAAGGAGGGGTGAGCTGGACCAGGAGGCACCCGGCGAGGACTGAGGATGTTCTGCCATGAGCCAAGGGACCGCCAGAAGCTGGGAAAGACCGGGGACAGACCCTTTCCTAGGCCTTCAGAGGGACACGGCCCTGTCACACCCTGACCTAGGCCTTCTAGGCTCCAGAGCTGGCAGCTGATGCATTTCGGGCATTGAAACCTCCTGGTACTTTGTCACAACAGCCCTGAGACACCAACGCAGAGGGACCAATGGAAACCCCTGCAGAAAAGACCTTCACTTCGGAAGAAAAGAACCCAGTGCGGAAGAGATTTCTCTACCCCTTGAGGTCCACGTTCATGGCTACCGAGCACATTAGAAGGAGCTCAGAACTGTGTCTGAATCTCTGGATTGCCACGCACTGCTTTAGCATCCCCAGCTGTAAAAGAGGGATCAAAGATCAAGCTTGCATTTCTGCCAAGATTAAACTAGAAAACGTACGTAAAGCCTGGTTTCACGTAAGCATCACCTGAAAATCTGATGGCTGCTGTTATTGCAATAACATTAAACTAGTGCCAGAGAAGTGTGTGGAAAAGACAGGCAGACTGGAGCACCAGAAGGAGAGCCTGACAGTCCTCTGATTCAATGCTGCGGGGTCCTCACAACCCAGGGAACAGTTTTCCCCCTGCCTGCAGCTCCTCACACCCTGTTGCTGCTTCCTCATGGCCACAGCCCGGTGTCCGGCTAGCAGGAGCAGTTCCAGTGCCCGCCCATGCTCAGACGTGTCCTTGGGGTCCTCTTTGGTGGGAGTGGGGTGATGTAGCATTGATGATTCATGATGCGGCAGCAGTAGCGCAAGGACTCCGGGCAGGTTATGAAGCCATCAATCTTGAGCTGAGATTTTCTGGAATGCTACAGCCAGAGAGGAAAGGTTGTGGGGGCGGGGGAGACCTTGCTGAGTTGCCCAGGGAATCCGCAACAAACTGCACTTGTTGGAAACATTTTCCTACTCCCATCCTTTTCAATACTAGCAATGCCCTCCATCCCCCACCCCACCCCAAATAAACACGTGCTGGGCCAGAGTGAATGACTTTCCACCCAGGCCAGAGTGAATGACTTTCTAATGAATATGCACCTGGTTGGGGTCATTTGAAAACCAGGAAAGTCTTGGAACTTCTCAGCCTTAGTTGACACTCTCCTTATTTGATCCCCAGATACTTCCCAATTCTCTTCTGCTCTTTGGCACCCAAGCTCCCCCTCTATCAGACCCTTCACTCCCGCCCCAGGTGCTCAAGTGGTAACCCCTGCTGAGAAGGACCTTAGGCCTAAGGATCGGATTCACTCAGGACCCAGCAGGGTAGAGAAGGCTGAAAACAGGGTAGCTGGTGAAGGATGTAATGCAGGGACTGTTTACAAGACAGTGGGCGGCCTCGGGGAAGCTAATGAGAGCAGGCCAGAGCAGGCCAGAGCAGCAGGGACCACGGCCACTCCTAGGCCAGGGGGCGTGAAAAGGCAGGCAAAGAGAATGTTCAGGCAGGCTCTGCGGCTTTCAGACGAGGCCAGAAGCCAACCCGTGCGAAGGGAGGCAACCACAGGGAAGGGAGTCGGAGAAATAAATACCTTGTCCTCAGTTTCCCTTGTCATCTGCCAGCTCTTCCCATTCACAAAACCCGAAAGGAAGCTGAGAGAAAGAACGCTTATTGGTGAAATCCCTAATAGTCCAGCTCTGCAGGGTAAAAGCAGGGTGAAGAAGGTATTAGGCTTGAGGCCTGTGATCAAATCCCAAATCTCCCATTTACCAGCTGTGTGACTTCGGACAGGTAACTTCATTACTCTGAGCTTCAGCTTCCTTGCCTATTAAAAAAAAGTAGAATAGGGCGGCCCCTGTGGCTTAAAGGAGTAGGGCGCTGGCCCCATGTACGGGAGGTTGTGGGTTCAAACCCAGACCGGCCAAAAAAAAAAAAAAAAAAAGTAGAATAAGACTTTTATCGCAAGTATATTTGACAATAAACAAAGTAATATATGTATAAGTGCTTTACACAGTGCCAGCACGTTGTACAGGCTCAGTAAATAATGGCCAGTAGGTATTTTTAGTCTTCTTCAAACCCCAGTTAATTGCCATCTGCTCTTAAACTTTCTGTGGCTTTTCCTTTCTTCTCCCAACACAGGACTTCTACGCCATCTGTAATGGTAGCAAACAACCTTTACTGTTGTTGAGTCATTGTCAAACTTAGAAAGACCTTTCCAATTCAAGAGTAACACTATCATCTGAGCTTTCTTCTGTTTGTAAATTTTGTGTTTGAATCTCTCATCCTCCCAGAATTTATTTTGCTGTAAGGGAAGGGCACAAACACACACATATAGGCAGGCTGCAGATTTGAGCCAGGCAGCTTAGCAAGAACCAGTGGTGTTGAGTTCAGGGCGCTGAATTGGACAATGAAAATACGTCCCTTGAAAGGAGGTGTTACCATTTAGCTCATTTGTACATCTACGAGGCCCAGTGATCAGTTTTCCTCGCTTTTAAAAAAACTATGGTAAAATTTACATCACACAAAATTTACCATTTTAACCATTTCATAGTGAGCTTCTAAAAAAAATACAGGTCAGATTATATCATCCCACCGCCACCCTCACTAACGTCTTCTCCTTGGTCGAGAATGAAATAAAAACTCTGCACTGTGGCCTGCAGGACCCCAGGGTCCAGCATCTGCCTGAGTCTAAGCTCTAGAACAGTGTTTTTCAACCTTCTTGATCTCCTGCCACGTTTGAACCTGTAGTTAAACCTCTGTGGCACACTTATGTTGATTCAAACAAAGAATAAGAAAAAAGAATATACTGTACTTTGAAGTTCTTTCCAAAATAATTAATGATCTTTAAAAATTTTCACAGCACACCTAAGATCCTCTCATGCCACACCGTTCTAGGAGCCCTCAGCCCCCTCTTCTGCTCATTCACTGCATCTCAGCCACCTTGTCTTTGCTTCTCTTCTGGGAGCCATCAGGTCTATGCCCCTCGCAGGTTCCCCTGCTTCCAACCTCCTCTCTCTAGCACCTACACATTCATGTGAATGGTAAAACCTAACTAGAGTCCAGAAAGTAGAAGGGAAAAGGAGAGGGAGGGGAGGGAAGGGGAGAGGCGGGAGGAAGGAGGGCAGCTGAGGGGACCTCGCCTAACGTGCACGATGCAATGGTACATTTCAAAACTATTAAGAATATAATTGTGATGGCTGTGTGAATCAGTTCCATGTAAGCATTCACATTGCATATCAAATCAGTACACCCATAAATGCATCAATGTACACAGTTATGACTTAATAAAAAATAAATTTTAAAAATTAACAAAATAAAAAAGCAAGAGTACCCTATTTAAAATGCAAATATGGACATGAAATCTCCCAGTGTTGAAAGGTCAGAAATGAATCCAACTTTTTTTGCTGTCAAGTTTTCAGGCTGAGCAACACTGGATCCTGCCACCAGTTTGTGGCCACACAGGTCGTAAATGGGTAGAGTTCTGGGTCCCACTTCCGCCCCCACCAAAATAACTAGCCAGTGGACTCAACTCTGTTTTTTTTTTCTTTAATAAATCATCCTTACTTAATTGAAATGCCACTTTCTTCATATTGTCAATTCTCATATTTATTTAAATAGAAAAGCTCTATTTTTCTATTCCTACTCCTATTTCCAAACTTCAGTTTCATAACACACTTTAATTTCTGAAGTACTTTCATATCCACATCTAATATTGCTTTTCCTTTCTCCCTTTATTAGCTATTTCACATGCTTTGTTTTTTTATTTTTATATTTATTTATTGAGACAGAGTCGCAAGCTGTTGCCCTGGGTAGACAGTTGTCATTTTTGGGCTTAAGTGATTCTCTTGCCTCAGCATCCCAAGTAGCTGAAACTACAGGCCCCCGTCACAACGCCCAGCTATTTTTGGTTGTCATTGTTGTTGTTTGGGAGGCTCACACTGGATTTGAACCCACCAGCTCCGGTGTATGTGGCTGGCGCCCTAGCCGCTGAGCTACAGGTGCCAAGCCATGCTTTGTTTTTTAGAGGAACTTAAATATTATTTTGTCAAATTCCTCCTAAAAATTCTATGTGTCTTTTGATTGGGATCACAGTGAATTTATAAATTCGATTTAGGAAACTGATGTAAATACAAATTTGAATCATCTTATTCAACATCAGTATATCTTTCTATGTATTAAATTTTTTTAAATAAATCTCATTATAGTTTCAAGGTTTTCTTCATATAAACGCTACACAACACACTTCTCTTTCCATATTAGCTCATGACTATTTTATCAGTTCCATTGTGAATGGAACTTTTTTCCTTATCACATTTTCTAACTGGTTATTGTCAGCATAAAAGATTACTGTTAATTTTTATGTACAAAAATGTTTTAACAAACCACTTCACTAAATTCTTTTGTAGTAGTTAATACATTTTAAACACTTCTCTTAGTTCTCCCAGGTTTACTCTTGTATCTGAAAGTAGTTACTTACAACTTCCTTTCCAATAGGTATGACTGCCGGCGCCCGTTGGGGTATGGTTGTGATCTCATGCCACACTTGAACCTAGAGTTAAACTTAGGTTAAGATGGCATAACTGTGGTGATAATGGGCATCTTTTTCTTATTCATGACTTCAACAAGAATGCTTTTTTAACTTTGAAGCATAACATTGGTTTTAAATTTATGTGAAAGAAGTATCCATCTGTTCAGCATTTAAATCAGAACTAGGTATGAATTTTGTCAAATGTATTTTTGTTTAGTTATCTGTTGAGATGATCCCAAGAAAGATTATGGAGGTTTGATTACCCTCAGTGGTGTGATTCCCCCCCACCTCAATGAGCACTGAGGGGCCTCCAAGTTCTAGGCCTCCAAAGATAGATCTCTCTGTTGAACAGCCTGGGACTGTGACATGATTCTCATGAGATTTAAGGGAATCCCCTAGAGCTCCATCTGTCCCTGGTAGGACACCTGCCACTGTCAAGATGACATTGTCTAGGATGCCAATTCCAAAGAAGGAACTTTGTTTATGTAAAACTGATGACACATCTTTCCCTGAAGACTTTCAGGACTAAGCAAATTAGGTCCTATAATCCCATTTACCTCCCTTTCTATCCTTCTCATATCCCCACATCAAAATGTTCCAGTACAAATTCTGCTCAGCGCTCCACCTCTTCGATACCCACAACACCCTTCTCCCTGCTGGAACTTAGGTCATCATCCACCAAATCCCCTAGAGAGGACAGACAAACTCTTCTCTGAAAGTCCCCATCACCTTCTTGCTCAGAATCCCCCAAGACACTGCTCCTCCCAGGAACCCATTTGAATGGGGGCTCTTCAGAATCCCCAGTCTGGAGAGCACAGGTGGCTCCATCTCCAGGTCATCTCCCTCATCTTTCCTCCAAGTTTCCAGCTCCTCTGAAGCACATGTGATCTGTTATCTACTCTTGCTGTTACCTAGCAGCCATCCTGCCATCTCACTGGAGTGACCTCTTTATTGTTCCTGTCATCTTTCTTGGTCACTTCATCATTCACACAG
This sequence comes from Arctocebus calabarensis, assembly GCA_963573935.1. Taxonomy (NCBI): domain Eukaryota; kingdom Metazoa; phylum Chordata; class Mammalia; order Primates; family Lorisidae; genus Arctocebus; species Arctocebus calabarensis. The sequence continues at coordinate 27,784 of CAUYON010139272.1, forward strand.
ATGATCCACACACACACGAGTCAGCCCTTTCACATCCTTGAACTCCTCACTTCCCCCACGTTTACATCTGTCATTCCCTGGAATTATATCACCTTCCCATTCTCAGACTGCCTGCTGCTACCTCTCCACCCGCTTACCCTGGCTCCACTACTCCAACACTATTTGAATCTCATCAATAACATCTGTGCCTTGACTTCTTTTTCTTTTTTTTTTTTTCTCTCCAAAACTTCTCTCCATTTTTTTTATTGGCCTCACTTTTTTTTTATTACTCAGCATAGATTCCAAATTTCATCAGTGTGATTGCTCCCCTGTACATATCCTCAACCCCTTTTCTCTTGTCCTTTGTTACATGCATCTGGCAAAACCCTGGTTTTCTCTATCCACATGTTCTGAAACTATAAGATCTCACTACTCACCGATTACACTGCATTTCCTTAATTCCTTATCCCCTTCTCCAAGATAATCACTTCACATCATGGCATAGACTGATAGGCACCCCCCAACATCTGTACCCCTTCCTTAGTCACAGAATCTTTCATTGGACCTATGGCTGCCCAGATCAAGACTACATTTCCCAGTTTACCTTGCAGCGAGGCATGGGCCTGTACCCAGATTTTGGTTTATGGTATTTACACAGAATTTTCATGTGGCAACTTTCTTTCAAAGATCATAGACACCAAACAGTTTCCCCCTACTCTTTTCCTTATTCCACTGCTTGTTACACGGGTGTGACAGCTGGAGCTTGATTTCAGGTTAGGAGAATGAGGGCTGTGTCCTAGGAACAGCATAGTAGAAAGCTGGGAAGAGACTTGATCCCCAAGAACTTCATGGAGTGGGGCTCCCACATCAGAGCTAGGTGGCCTACTTCCAAACTTCTAACTTGTTTAAGCCACTGTTATTTTGAGTACTTACAGAAGAATAAAGTCTTTTTTTTTTTTGGTGATTTGAGTATTTTTTTATTTTTATTTTTTTGGTTTTAAATACATGTATTTTATTATTCTTCATTACATTATTTTCCCCCCCACCCCCTAGTGGTAAGACAGAATTTATATACAGAAAAGAATACAGAAAGCACTAAAGCTCCTGGTGGAGGGAGAGAACTCAAGTGGGGAGAGAGAAGCTCTCTCCGTTTCTCTCCCGGTCTTTCCCCATCTCCTCCTTTAGGCCTTTAGTCTCAGGGTATATATAGGTGTATGGGCTCCTTGGCCAGGAAACAAATGAATACAGTCCCTTCTGCCGGGGGCAAGGTGACTGAGTGTATCAATAAATGGATACAGTCCAGAAGAATAAAGTCTTAACCAATACACACTTTCCTTAAGCCTCCAACTCAATCAGTCCCTCCCACTCCCTTCTCCCAACTGATGATCTGGTCTTATTTTGTTTAGAAAATAGAAGCAATCAAAATAGAATTTCCACATCCACCCATCACCAAACCTGCCAGCCAGTCCTCATCTCTGCGTACATCCTCTGTCACTTCCTCGACCGTGGCTGAACTGTTCTTGTTCTCACTTCTACAATGGAGCTTGCCTCTCTCGCCTACTTAAGGTCTTTGTTTCTGTAAGTAGCCTTCCCTCTCTTGCATCATCATTTCTGGTTCTAACAAAGCACTGTAAATGATACATAAACATTTCACTTTCCCTCATATTAAAAAAAAGTGAAGAAATGCAAAACATCATTGTCCTTCAGCTCCCATACCATTTCTCTCCGTTGCTTCACAATAAAAACCCTTAGCTTAACAGGTATCTGTCCTCAAACTCTCCATTTCCTCTCTTCTCATTCTTTCTTAAACATAATTTCATCAGGCTTTCATCTCCATGGCACCCTGAAAATATTCTGGTCGAAGTTACCAAAACCTCCACCTTCCCAAACCCAAGAGTTAAATCTCAGACCTCAATGCCACTGCCATCTGAGCAGCATTGAGACCATCTGATCAACATCTGTCTTCAGATGTTGTCTTCAATTGGTTTCTGGAACAACACTCTTTTTCGGTTTTCTTTCTTCTTCACTGTTTTTGCTCTTTCATTGTTTACTGTTCTTCCTAATTTCTCTGACCTTTAAGTGATTGTGTCCCCTTGGGCCTCATGCTACAGACCTCTTTGGACTCAGGCTACAGACCTCTTCTAATTTCAACCAGTCCTGTAGCTTTAGTTGCTATCTTTATGCTGATCACTTCTTGTTTCATATCTATAGGTCTGACCTCTTCCCTGAACTCCAAATTCGTATGGCCAACTGTTTTTCAACAACTCCAATTAGATGACTAACAAGCATTTCAAACTTGTCAAATCCCAAATCAAACTCTTGAAAATGCCAGTCTTGGGCAAGGAGGAAAAATCAAGCTGGCCTCACATGGATGTGTCCACATTGACACTGATACCCTATGTGAAATAGAGGTTTCACATGAAAAGTGAACTAGGCAGGACCATCCTAACAAGTGGTTTCTCCATTCACCCAGCTTACCAGCCAGTCCCAAAACACCTGGAATCATTCTTGGATCCTCTTTCTCTCTTTTTCTTCATTCTTGACATTCTTATTGATGACCCCTGCCTTCTGCCCCACCCAACATCCCTTTCTCATCATCTAAACTGCCAGCACATTCTATCAGCTCTACCTAGAGAATGAGGCAGGAAATGAATTTAGCTCCATTGCTATACCCTGTGTCAAAGCCATTATTACCCCTAGTTGGGAGGACTGCAAGTAATCTGTTTCACAGCTACATCTCTGGTCTCACCTGTGAACCTGTGACCACTCTGCCCATCTCACACTTTGCTGTGGCTGCACTGCTTCCTTGCTGGTCCCCCCACTTGCCAATGCCTCGCCTTGGAGCCACTGCAGGTGTGGCTCCTGATGTCTGCAATGTTCTCCCCCCTGCTATTTACATTCCTTTCCCTCACTTCATTGAGGTATCTGAGCAAAAGGCACATTGTCAGAGATTGTCTCTGACCAACCTGTCCAAATTAGCAACCCCCCTTCCTCCATCATTCTCTGTCTCTTACATTGTTTGACTTTACCGTATGGCATTTACCACATCATCGCTTGATATTGTACCATTATGTATTCATTTATTTATCTCTTGTGTATCTTTCCCCGTTAAAAGCATAAGTTTCACAGAATCAGAGATTTTGTCTTCCTCCCTTCTTGCTTATTTCCAGCACCCAGAATAGTACCTCATACATAGAGGCATCAAGAATATTATTCCATTCATTCTTTTTTTTTTTTGGAGACAGAGTCTCAAGCTGTTGCCCTAGTAGAATACCATGGCATCATAGCTCACAATCACTCCAAGTCTAGGGCTCAAGCAATCCTCTTGCCTCAGTTTTTGTATATTTTTAGTAGAGATGGGGTCTCACTTTTTGTCCATTTATTCTTTAAATTAAGAGTGATGTAGGCTGAATTTAGCTTCAGCAACAGGTAGCTGGAGATAGGGCTGGGAACTGCGGGGAGAGGGAGCTCTTACTTCTGGGCTGTACCAGTCTGGAGTAGAGTTCCTGTCTCTTTGGGCTAGGAAGGGACAAATAGATCTTGGTTCAAATATCAAGACTCTCACTTTTTCTGAATTTAGTAGATATTTTTGAAAAAAATCTTTCATTTGTTGTATACCATTAGGGCCATTTCCAGAGATTTCTTAATGATTGCTTGTGAAATAATTTTCACCAGTTTCATTGGGGTGGGGGAGGAAATTCATGGCTCTCTTACACTTTCATGTGAACTTCTATTTCACATAGGTCATCTTGCTTTTATTGCATGATCCTGCTGGGATATTACTCTCGCAATTTTGTTTGTTACTATTTCGGGTGTAGAGATTGATTCAAACAGAGTCCTCAGTGTATGTCATATCATCCATCTGTGTAGGGCCACTCGTGTTAATTTTTAAATTTTTCTCTTTATTCTTATTCCTCACTCTATTCCAATTCAACCTCTCAGGCACCCAGACTTTTGTGTTTACTGAAGATCTTTTCATTCTTTATGTCACTTAAAATGTGTATTTCATCACATCCCATCTTCTTTATCGGTCTTTTTTTAGTAAGCACTGTTTTTAGGATGTATTCATGAATACATTCAATTTGCTGCTCTTAATTGCTGCATGGTATTCTATGGGGTGAATCTGCCTCATACTATCTGCCCATGCCCCCAACAATGAGCACCCAGATTGCCTTCAACTTCCTCTACCACAAATAGCATTGCAATGGGCATCTTCACTTGTCTTCTTATGGAACCATGTGAGAATATATCTTGGATATATTCCAGATGTGGCATTGCTGGATGTAAGAGTATGCTTGCATGTAATCTGCCTAAGCATATCCAGATTGTTCTCCATAATGTCTGTACCCTCTGTAGTCCTACAGCTCTGCCTAAGGGCTCTGATCATCCTACCTTCCCACTAACACTTGGAATTATCCTAATTGTGCCAGTCTAATAGGTTTAAACTAATGTATCATTGTTGTTCTAATTTGAATTTCTTTGATCACTAATTAATTTCAGCATCTCTCTCTATGCTTATTAACCTTTAGAGTTTCTTCCCCTGTAAATTGCTTGTTCCTATCTTGATAGCTAACATTTGTTTCATATGTAATATGTATTTGGTACCATACTAAGTGCTTTATCTGTGCTTTTTCATTCAATTCTTATAACAACATTGTGATAGAAATAATACTATTAGCCCCCCTTTTTAAGACTGAAATTATTATGTAGAAAGTTTCAGTAACTCTCTCGGCATATACATTTAATTCATTGCTGATCCATGACTCAAACCTACGTCTCTCTGGCTCTTAAACTCCTGTTTGTCTTACTCACATAATCACAGCACTGGACTATCCTTCCTTGGCACTCTGTCCATCAGAGGCACCCCATAGTGAGGGATGTCTGAGCAGGACAGTTAGAGTCATTTTAGGGGTTTTGAATGCATTGATTTCTTTAACAACTTATCAAGTATGGAGAGGGTACTGGAGACAGTCAAATAAATTAGGCAGAAAAGTCTTAATTAAGGCATAAAGTCTAATAGGAGAGATAAATATTAAACAAATATACAGCCATTTATGAATCACAAATGTGCTAAGAGTTATTGCAAAGTACAGATGGACCTAATTAGTCAGGTTTTTCTGAAAGTGCCATTTAAACCAAGATGAAATAAGTGTGAAGATGGGACAATCACAACCCATGAGTTGGCAGAAGCCTCAAGTCAATATGGAGAAGCCATCAGGGATAGATACAGATGAGGAGGAGGAAGCCTGGAGAGGAAGACGAGGCAAAAGGAAGCACAACTCTTAAGATTAGTGCTGGTGATTGTGTTTTTTGATACAATAACTTCGGAGAACAGTTTGCCAAGAACTAGTAAAGCTTAAAAGTATATATGCTCTACAGTGCAGCAATTGATTTTTACCCATAAACCCCATAACAGTGCCACACATGCATGCAAGGATGTTCATTGCAGCAGCACTTGCTATGGTAAAAAATTAGGGAGAAAAACTAAATGTTCATCAATAAAGGAATAAATTGAGGTATAATCACACACAATAGAATACAATTGTCTAAAAATGACCTGGGTCTATTATATGCATTGACATGAAAATATCAATAAAGATATACAATATAAAAGATTTATGCAGATGTCTACATCCCAAACCAATACTGTATTTACTTTTTATGAATATACTTTTAATAGAAAAAGTATGAAAACAGAACCAGAAGAATATGAAGCATGAGAACAAGAACCAGAAGAATATGAAGAAAATTCACAATAGAGGTTTTCTGTGAGAGGGATGGTGAGAAATTGAATGAGAAATGAGAGGAAAATAAATATTAGTTTTATCTATATTGTTCTATTTCTTTAATTGAAAAATTTAAGCAAAAAATACTTAAAATTCTTGTGGTGGGTTATACTGATATTGTTTAGTTTTATTTACTGAAACTGAATTTATTTACTGAACAATGAATTCATTATATATATATATATAGAGAGAGAGAGAGAGAGAATTTTTTGTAGAGACAGAGTTTCACTTTATGGCCTTTGGTAGAGTGCTATGGCATCACACAGCTCACAGCAACCTCCAACTCCTGGGCTTAGATAATTCTCTTGCCTCAGCCTCCCGAGTGGCTGGGACTACAGGCAACCACCATAATACCCGGCTATTTTTTTGTTGCACTTTGGCCAGGGCTGGGTTTGAACCTGCCACCCTCGGTATATGTGGCTGGTGCCCTACCAACTGAGCCACAGGCACCACCCCATTTTTAATGTTTTTTAAAAATATATGAACAAAAAAATAACAAGTTTAGTCTATTGATGATGACATCATATTTTAAAATGCTAATATTCTGTGTTGAAGAGAGTAAAAGAACATCTTTCTCCAATACCAATTTTATTGCTATTGATGGGGTCTTTCTATAGGGCAAAGCATTCAACTTGCAAAAAGTAATCCTTGGCATTTGTTAGGATATTTCAGATTTCAAAAACATGATATTCAGGCTACCTCAATGACTGTGCTAGAAGAAAGTTAGGAACTAGAAATAAGGCACTGGTGGTCTTGATACAACACAGCTGCAGCTCCCTTGTTACAGACTCATTCTCTAAAACCAACACCTTCCCCTCCTTTACTTGCACCTTTGTTCCACCAATATTAGGCTGTATGGCAACCAGGATCCATCCCTATAGCCCATGAAATGCTGCGCTAAACCAAACAATAGTGAGAACTATTTGTACGAGTCATAAGAAATGTTACAGGTCATGAGGCATTCATCGTGTTAGGAAAGTTGAATAACAACTGAAGCTAAAATGAACTCAGAAAGGCAAAAACTAGTAATGATTTTTAAGTTATTCTAGTAGCTTCTTTAGTCTCCTTCCATGCCATGTACTTCCTCCCACAAGATATGATACCTTATCTCATATGTGTGATTGATACTTTGATGCATCAAGATTGGAAATGCTCTTTGAAGACCCCAACTTATTTAAAGTTTATATAGACCATGATCTGATTTTTTAGGAATTAGAGATATCACAGACATTCTAAAGCAATTAGCTAGGAATTTTTTTTAAAGAAAAGAAAAAAATCATTGTCAAATATGTCATTATTCATAGTTATCTTGTTCTGAGGAGATAAAGTTGGTGACTGGCAGAAAATTAAGATGACAAACACTTGGCACAGCAATTCGATTTCTATCCATATACCCTAAAGACACTGCCACATGCAGCATGACAATTGCTCCTCAGTAGTCTCACGAACCGAATTAAGTAGAGCTATATTGATCAGGTTTGATATTCTGGGATAGTTTATACATCACAAAGATTAGATGTTTCTTGAAAGTTGAAATTATCCACAAGTAAAAGTCCCCAGTTTGAGAATCTTTATTTCTGAGAAAATAATCAATTTATCAACTTCCAACAGAGGCAAAATGAACATTCTTCTCAAGTGCAAACTGAACATTATCTGGAACAGAACATATACTAGACCACAAAACAGGTCTTACCAAATTCAAGAAGATTGAAATCATATCAAATATTTCTTCCAACCACAGTGGTATGAAACAAAAAATCAGTAATGGGAGGAAAACTTGAAAATTTTAAAGCATGGAAATCATACAACCTACCCTGAACAACAAATGGGTAAAAGAAGAAACTAAGAGGAAAATTAAAAAAAAAAAAAACTTGAGAGAAACAAAAATGGAAGCACAACATACCAAAGCTTGTGGGACGCAGCAAAGAAGTTTTAAGAGAAAAGTTTACAGCTATAAATGCAAACATTAAGAAAAGAGAAAGCAGAAAAAACCCTGTATAGCTAAAGCAGGTCCTAGTAATAATAAGAAAGCCAGGGGTATCACCATACCAGATTTTAGGCTGTATTACAAGGCCATAGTGGTCAAGATAGCATGGCACTGGCACAAAAATAGACATAGACATTTGGAATTGAATAGAAAACCAGGAAATAAAACCAATAACTTACAGCCACCTAATCTTTGATAAACCAAACAAGAGCATCCACTGGGGGAAAGACTCCCTATTCAATAAATGGTGCAGGGAGAATTGGATATCCACATGTAAAAGACTGAAACTGGACCTGCATCTTTCTCCACTCACAAAAATTGATTCAAGATGGATAAAGGACTTATATTTAAGGCATGAAATGATAAAAATCCTCAAAGAAAGAATAGGAAAAACACTGAAAGATATCAGCCTAGGGAAAGACTTTATGAGGAAGACTGCCATGGCAATAGCAACAACAGCAATAATAAACAAATGAGATTTAATTAAACTGAAAAGCTTCTATACAGCCAAGGAGACAACAACCAAAGCAAATACACAACCTACACAATGGGAAAGGATATTTGCATATTTTGAATCAGACAAAAGCTCAGTAACCAGGATCTATACTGAACTTCAATTAATACACTAGAAAAAAACCAACAATCCCATACATCTATGGGGAAGAGAGATGAATAAAATCTTCTCTAAAGATGACATACAAATTGCTAGCAAACACATGAAAAAATGCTCATCATCCCTAACTATTAGAGAAATGCAAATCAAAACCACTCTGAGATATCATCTAACCCCAGCAAGAATGGCCTATATCACAAAATCTCAAAACTGCAGATGCTGGCGTGGATGTGGAGAGAAAGGAACACTTTACATTGCTGGTGGGACTAAAAACTAATACAACCTTTTTGGAAGGAAGTATGGAGAAATCTCAAAGAAATCAACCTAGCTCTCCCATTTGATCCTGCAATCCCATTACTGGGCATCTATGCAGAAGGGGAAAAACCCTTTTATTATTAAGACACTTGTACTAGGCTGTTTATCACAGCTCAATTTACAATCAATAAAATGTGGAAACAGCCTAAATGTCCTTCAACCCAGGAATGGATTGGTAAACTGTGGGATATGTATACCATGGAATATTAATCAGCCATCAAAAAATGGAAATTTTGCAGCATTTGTACTAACCTGAATGGAGGTGGAACACATTATTCTTAGTGAAGCATCACAGGAATGGAGAAGTATGAATCCTATGTATTCAACTTTGATATGAGGACATTAATGACAATTAATGACAGGGTAGGGTGTGGGGGAAAGGGAGATCAGACAGAGGAGGAGGGAGGGGGTGAGGGAAAGGAAAGAAGAAAAAAATAAAAGAAAATAGTAATTCTCACATAAATTGGATTTAATTTTGATCAAAGTACATTACTTAAAAATTAATTTTTAATTCAACTTGTTAATATGTTGTTTACGATATTGCATTTTCATTTATAAGTGAAATATGTTTGTAATTTCCCCTTTATAATAATATATTTTCACCAATTTTAATATTAGGTATATCCAGATTAAGTAGAATGATTTTGAAGTATTTCTTCTTTTTCTATTGTCTATAAGATTTGGCATGATCTGTTTTTTGAAACTCTCTTTTACTTTTATTTATATAATATTAGTTGTCTATTTTTGGAGACTTTGGGAAAAAAATAAGAAGTTAACTGATTACTCCATACTGAACCTCAGAGTCAAAGCATTCTATAATAGACATACTCTTTTTTTTTTTTTTTTTTTTTGTAGAGACAGAATCTCACTCTATTGCCCTAGGTAGAGTGCCGTAGCGTCACAGCTCACAGCAACCTCCAACTCCTGGGCTTAGGCGATTCTCTTGCCTCAGCCTCCCGAGTAGCTGGGACTACAGGGGCCCACCACAACACCCGGCTATTTTTCTGTTTTGCAGTTCAGCCGAGGCCGGGTTTGAACCCGCCACCTTTGGCATATGGGGCTGGTACTCTACTGGATGAGCCACAGGCGCCGCCCAATAGACATACTCTTATCTAACAATGTAAATGTTACTTTCTTTGCATTATTATTATTCTTATTGCTTAATATTTTGATCCAGCAATTGTCAGATTTTTTTTCTAAATGTATTTATCTTCATTCGTTCTTTATAAGGTTTTTATTTCTAGTCCTTATCTTAAATATTGTTATTCTTGCTAAATTTTAAGCCTTTTTAATTCTGTGAAGGTAAAAAGTATAAACCTAATAAACACATGTATACGTAAAAAAAAATTTAAAGATAAGAAAAGAGAAAGATTTTTTATAACCTAACTTTATCCCTCATGAAATTTTAAAAAGAAGAAACTAAACCTAAAGTTAGCAGGAGGAAGAAAATGATAAAGATTAGAGCAGAAATAAATGAAATAAACAAAAGAAAAATATTAGAAAAGATAAACAAAAGCAATAGTTGTTTTTCTGAAAAGATAAATTTGCAAACCTTTAGCTAAACTAACCAACTAAAAAAGAGAGATGACTCAAATAAATATAACTGAAAAAAGATACATTACAACTGATACCACAGAAATACAAGGTATCATGGGACTATTATGATCAATTATTTAATATCTGCCAACAAATTGGATAACCTAGATGAAATAAATTCCTAGAAACATACAGCCAACCATTTCTTCTCAATCATGAAGAAATGAAAAATCTGAACAGACCAATAATGAGTAGAAAGACTGAATCAATAATAAAAAACCTCCCGATAAAGAAAAGCTTAGGACCTGGTTATTTTTCACTAGTGAATTCCACTGAACACTCAAAAAAGAATTAATGACAGTTCTCAAACTCTTACAAAATTTAAGAGGAGGGAACATTTCTAAACTTAGCTTATGAGGCCAGAATTATCCTGATACCAAAGTCAGATAAGAACACAAGAAGAAAAAATTAGGAGAGAGGTTGGGAAGATAGTAGACAAGAAGTATCCTGCACATGTGCCACTCTGAAGGAAAAGATCAAAAGTTGAAGACAGACGCCTACGTACTGATGGGTTTTCTTGGAAAGGACATTGTAAAATCCCAAAGAACTGTCACAGAGTGAAGGAGATGAAGAGTGATTCATTCAGCAAAATCAAAGGGATTTTTGGAGAGATGTTCACATGTGGAGAAGGTCAGAGGATAGAGCCCTGGGGCTCCATGCTTACTCCATAGGCACTGTGGCCCATTTGGGATAGGGTTTCCTCCACCACTGCAGACTTCTGGACTAATCAGGAAGCTGCTTAGTGTCTGTGCGGAGACATTGTATCAGACAGCAGGTGCAGCAGGAACCTGATGGCTGTAGATTTCAGGTTTCACCATCCTAAGCTCTGAGGTGCATGGTACAGGTCTGTACAAGATTGCATATATCTACACTAGACTCAGCTTTGCTGTTGAGGACTACATTGTTCCTGCTGGGCTGAGGAGGCAGGGGGTAGAGTGAATGCTCCCCCATGTCATACATTCTGACTAGGAACTGAGTGCCTTTCTCCCACCAGGCCAGTGCAGGATCTAAGCAGATGAGGTGCTCCAAGCACCACCTAAGAAGACTTGACCAACTGCCTTAGCAGAACCTAGGTGGGGGGAAACCCTAGCTGTCTAGGAGCCACTGTCCTTGAACCTCTTGCTGTACCTAGGCCTGAGGCTTCAACCTGTTGCTCCAGAGCATATGCCAGACCTACATACAGATTAATTACAGAGTTGTATCTTTACTCAAAGATCCCTCTCCTGAGCCTCCACCACTGCCAGTGTTCTGGAAGAACTTCTGGGAGGTCCAACACTCCACCAAGGATGCCCCTGCCTTGGGCTGCCATTATACCTGAACCTGGTTTGAAAAAAGGCCCACAGCCCAGACACACACAACTGCTGCCTAGATAGCCTTACAGAGCTAACATTGTTACCTCTTCAGGGACACTTGGGACAGAGCAGTCTCCCACAACACCAGCCTCCACGGAAAAGAGTCTCACCCAGCCACCAACTCAATGATCTGAGGAACAACCCACTAACCCACACAAAGACCATCCAGCACCGGCCTGAACTGTAGAAATCACAAGTGAACAGGACAAAACAAGACAGCTACCCTTCAGGTTTCTAGTGCAAATGTCCCTCCCTGGCCATATCAATATTCCATAGTTGACATTTAAGGACACTTCACTTTTTCTAAGCAAACAGAAGAATTCCCAGCAAAAAAGAACAGGTGCCCTGCAACTATATTAAGCCTGAACCAAAAGAAGAGGATTAAGATGAAAAGAAACCAGCAAAAGAACTCTGGCAACATGGGGGAAAAAAAAATAGTTTGACACCCCAAGAGATAACAAGAAGCTACAGCAGTGGACTCCAACCAAAAGGAAATTGTCAAAGTAACAAAAATGAAATTCAGAATATAGATGGCAAATAAAATGAATGGAATTGAAGAAAAAATTAAAAACCAACAAAAAGAAGCCAAAAACTATTTCAGGAAATCAATTTAAAAATGAAAAATTCACTAAAGAGCTAGATAACATAAGAAAGAATGTAATAGAGCTTAAAGAAATGAAAGAATTTAGCTGAGGAATTTCAAATCACAGTAGAAATCTTCAACAACATACTAAACCAAGCAGAAGAAAGAATCTCAGAGCATGAAGACAAGATTCTTAAGGTAACTCAGTCATTCAAAGATGCACAAAAGAGAATTAAAAATACTTAGAAATCACTCAGAGAAATATGAGACTATGCCACGTAAACTAACATATGATTTATGGGTATTCCCGAGGGAGAAGAAGAAAGAGCAAAACGCATGGGAAAACTGTTTAAGGAAATTATTGAGGAAAACTTCACTTGTATTGTCAGAAATTATGACATGCAGATAAAAGATCGCCCTTGAACACTTGAAAAGTTCATAGAAAATAGGACATCTCCAAGATACAGTGTAATCAATCTCGCCAAAGTCAAAATGAAGGATAAAATGCTAACACAGCAAGATGAAACCAAGCTAATGCACAAAAAAAATTAAAAAATTAAAAAAATAAAAATAAAAAGCCATCAGGCTAATGAGAGACTTTTCAGCCAGAAGAAATTGTGGAGCTAGTCTTTTTAAACAGAACAACTGCCAACCTAGAATTGTGTATCCTGCAAAACTAAGTTTCATAATTGGTAGAAAAATAAAGACTTTTCCAGAAAAGCAAAAACTGAGGGAATTTGTTATGACCAGACCTAACCCGCAGGAAATACTCAAAACTGCTTTGTACATGGATCAGCACAATAAAGACCCACCAGCATAAGATCATCCAAAAATGAAAGCTCACAGTCCGTATAAAACAATCGCTCAAGAGGAAAAACAAAGTAGTAAGATATACCCAGCATGATGAACAGAATAGTATCCCTCATAGCAATAATATCACTCAACATTAACAGTCTGAATGCTCCACTCAAAAGAAATAGAATGGATAAAAGGATTAAAAAAAAAAAACCCACAATCCAAGTATCTGCTGTCTCCAGGAAACACATCTAACCCACAAGACTAACACAGATTCGAGGTGAAGGGATAGAAAAAAAAATATTCCACACAGACAGAAACCAAAAAAGAGCAGATGTAGACATTCTCATATCAGATAATATAGATTTTAAATCAACAATAGTAAGAAAAGAACTGGGAAAGGAAGTGATTCAACAAGACATCATAATCTTAAATATATATGCACCTAACACAGGAGCTCCCAGATTTATAAAACCAATTCTACAAGATCTAAGCAAAGAGACAAATAGTACCATTATAATTGCCAGGGACTTCAACACACCACTGACAGAGCTAGACAGATCATTAAAAGAGATAGAAAATAAACACTGGGCTTCAATGAGACTCTAAACACACAGACATTTACAAAACATCCTGTTTACATTTACGAAACATCCTACGAAAACATCATCCAAAACTACTGAACATACATTCTTCTAATCATTACTCGGGACATTCTCTAAGACTGATCATATCTTTTTTTTTTTTTTTTTTTGAGACAGAGTCTCACTATGTTGCCCTTGGTACAGTGCCATGGTATGGCAGCTCATAGCAACCTCAAACTCTTGGGCTTAAGCAATTCTCTTGCCTCAGCCTCCCAAGAAGCTGGGACTACAGGTATCTGCCACAATGCTAGGCTAATTTTTTGTTGTTGTAATCATTGTTATTTAGCAGCCCTGATGCATCTGGCCGGTGCCCTAACCACTTAGCTATAGGCACCAAGACAGGTTGATCATATCTTAGGCCACAAAACATGTCTCAATGAATTAAAAAAATTCAAAATTATACTACATATCTTCTCAAACCACAATGGAATAAAACTAAAAGTCAATTCCAAAAGAAACACTCAAATCTGCACAAAATCATGGAAATAAAACAATTTGCTGCTAATTCTGGGGTCAATGATGAAATTAAGATGAAAATCAAAAGATTCCTCAAACTGAATGACAAAGAGGACACAAGCTATTATAATCTATGGGACTCAGCAAAAATAGTCCTAAGGGTAAAATTCCTTACATGTGTACATCAAAAAGACAGAAAGATCACAAATTAACAACCAAATGTCTCATCTCAAGGAACTAGAAAAGATAGGGCAAATCAAACTCATAGCCAGGAGGAGCAAAGAAATAACAAAGCTCAGAACAGAATGCAACAAAATGTAAAACAGACAAAAAAGAAAAATACAAAGGATTAATGAAACAAAATGTTTGTTCTTTGAAAAGATAAACAAAATTGATAGACCTCTTCTTAGATTAACCAGAAATAGAAGAGAAAGGACCCAAATAAGCTCAATCAGAAATCAGAAAAGAGAAATTACAGAAATAAAAAATATTATTTGTGAAAACTAAAAAAACACAAAAACTAGAAAATGTAAAGGAAGTGGACAAATTCCTAGAAGCACACAATCTCCCATGACTCAACCAAGAAGCAGTAGAACTCCTGAACAGATCAACAGTGAGCAGCAAGATTGAAGAAGTAATAAAAACTTTCCAAACAACAAAAAAAGCGCAGACAGGGATGCATTCATAGCTGAATTCTACCAGATCTACAAAGAAAAGCTGGTACCTATACTACAAAAAATTATTTCATGACATCCAGAAGGAAATCCTCCCTAACTTATTCTATAAAGCCATTGTCACCTTGATACTAAAAGCTAGGAAAGGACACAACAACAACAACAAAACAAAGATCATACCCCTTATGAACACAGCTGCAAAATTACTAGCAAACCAAATTCAGCAGCATGCCACTCACTATTTACAAAAATTTATTCTGAATGAACAAAAGATTTCATTGCAGGGCACGAATCCATAAACATTCTAGAAAAAAATGTAGGGAAAACTTCTTCTAGATTTCAGTCTAGGTAAAGAAATCATGCCTAAGCTCCAAAGACAATTATAGCAACTACAAAGATAAATAAATGGGGCCTGATTAAATTAAAAAGTACAGCTAGGCAAATAATCAACAGGTAATAGAAAATCCACAGAATGGGAGAAAATATTTTCAAATTATGTATCTGAAAAGGGCTATATCAAGAATATACAAAGAGTTCAAACAAATCAGTAAGAAAAAAAACTCCATAGAAAAATGGGCAAAAAACATGAACAGAAGCTTTTCAAAAGAAGACAAATAGTTAATGAACTTGTGAAAAATATGCTTAACTTCATGAATCATCAGAGAAATGAAAATTAAAAGCACAATGAAATATTATCTTACTCTTGTTAGAATGGCCATTATTAAAAAAAAATCAGGAAACAGTAGATGCTGGCATGTGTGCAAAGAAAGGAATGCTTATACACTGCTGGTGGGACTGCAGATTAGTACAACCTCTATGGAAAAGAGTGTGGAGATTTCTCAAAGCAATAAGTATTGACTTATCATTCAACTTGGCAATCCCATTACTAGGTGTCTATCCAGATGAAAACAAGTCATTTAAACAAAAAAGACACCTGCACTAAAATGTTTATTGCAGGACAATTTATAATTGCAAAGATGTGGAATCAACCCACATGCCCATCAATTCATGAATGGATTAAGAAAATGTGGTATATACATGTATGTATCATGGAATTTTACTCATCTATATAAAGAACTGAATTAATGTATTTTGCAGCAATTTGCTTGGAACTAGAGACCATCATCCTAAGTGCAGTAATTCAGGAATGTAAAAAAAAAATTGTCACATGTACTTTCTAAAAATTTTGAACTAATTGATGGGCATAAAGTATAATAAGAGTCATTGGAAATCAAGAAGGTGGGAGGGGGGAGAAGAGAAGGGTTATAAAAACCTACCTAGCAGATACAATGAACACTATTCAGGAGATGAGTACTCTAATAGCTCTAACTTAAGCAATATCAAAGCTAAACATTTGTACCCTGTTAATATTTCGAAACTTAAAAAAATTATAGGCCAATATCCCTGATGAATATATAACCAAAAATTCTCCAGAAAATATTAGCAAACTGAATTCAACAGTACACTAAAAAGATCATTTACTATGAGCAAGTAAGATTTATTTCTGAGCTGCAAGCATGGTTTAACATATGTAAATTAATAAATATGACACACCACATGAACAGAACTAAGAATAAAAATCATGTAATTGTCTCTGTATATGTAGAAAAATCATTTGACAAAACTCATTATCCTTTCATGATAAAAACTTAACAAATTAGATACAAAAAAAAATACATCAACATAATAAAAGCTATAACAACAATCTCACAGCTAACATTATACTCAATGATGGAAAATTGAAAGCGTTTCCTCCAGGATCAAAAATGAGATAAGGGTGCTCACTTTCATCACGTCTATTTGATGTAGTACTGGAATTTTTAAATGGAGCAATTAAGTAAGGAAAAGAATAAAAGTAATCTAAAGCAGAGAAAAAAGAAGTAAATTTTTGTCTGTTTATAGATGATTTTATCTAACAGAGAAAACTAGAAAGACTCCATAAAAAACTGTTAATGCTAATAAATGAATTCAGTAAAGTTCTAGGG
Organism: Arctocebus calabarensis; assembly: GCA_963573935.1. Classification (NCBI taxonomy): domain Eukaryota; kingdom Metazoa; phylum Chordata; class Mammalia; order Primates; family Lorisidae; genus Arctocebus; species Arctocebus calabarensis. Next base: position 44,549 of record CAUYON010139272.1, read on the forward strand.
TACAAAATCAGTATACAAAAATAATTTGAGTTTATACATACTAATAACTATCAAAAAAAGAAATTATGAAACTAATCCTATTCATAATAGCACCAAAAATAATAAAACACTTATAAATAAACATAATCAAGGATGTGAAAGATTTGTACGATGAAAACTATAAAACATTGATGAAAGAAATTGAAGAAGACACCAATAAATAGAATATATTCTGTGTTCATGGATGGAAAGAATATTGTTAAAACATCTACAGTACCCAAAATACCCTACAGATTCAATGCAATCCCAATTAATATTTCAACAGCATTTTTTAAGGAAATATATAAAAACTTCTGAAATTCATATGGAGCAACACAAGACTCCAAATAGGCAAAGCAATCTTGAAAAAGAAGTACAAACTTGGAGGCATCACACATCCTGACTTGAAACTATATTACAAAACTATAGTAATCAAAATAGCCTAGCACTGACTTGACAACAGACACATAGACCAAAGGAATAAGCAAGAGAGCCCAGAAATAAATCTACTCATATGTGATTAATTAATATTTGATAAGGGCATTGAAAATATGCAATGGGAAAAGGACAGCCTCTTCAATAAATAATGATGGGAAAGATGTATATCCATATGCAAAATGAAGAGACCCTTATCTTACATTACTTACAAAAATTAACTCAAAATGGATTAAAGATTTAAATGTAACACTTGAAACTGTAAATCTCTTAGAAGAATATATATGGGGAGCTGTCTGTGAGATTGATCTTCACAATGATTTTTTAGCTATGACTCCAAAAACAGACAATAAAAGCAAAAACCAACAATGGAACTACATCAAACTAAAAAGCTTCTGCATGGCAAAGGAAACCATTAACAAAAATGAAAAGGCAACATAGAGATTGAGGGGAAATATTGACAAACCATATAAGGGGTTAATATCCAAAATATTTAAGGGACTCATTCTACTCAATAGCTAAAAAAATATTAAAAAAATCAAATGTTCAAAATGGGCAAAGGACCTGAATCATGAATTAAAATACAAATAGCCAACAGATACCTGAAAATGGACCCAACTTCATTACTCATCAGGGAAATGTAAATCAAAACTACAATGACATTATCACCTATACCTGTTAGAATGTCTTTGATCAAAAAGATAAGAGACACGTATAAAAAGTATTGGTAAATGTACGAAGAAAAATGAACCCTTCTATATTGTTGGTGGTAATGTACATTGGTGCAGCCATTATGAAAAACAGTATGGTGGTTGTTCAAAAAATTAAAATAGGGTTACCTTAAGATCCAGCAATCCCACTGCTGGGTATATATCCAAGAGAAATGAAACCGGTATGTCAAAGAGACATCTGTACTCTATATTCATTGCAGCATTATTTACAACAGTCAAGATTATAGAAGCAAACTTAGTGTCTGTTCAGGGATGAATGCATAATGAAAATAGGGTGGGGGAAGGAAATCCTGTGATTTGTGACAACATGGATAAGCCTGGAGGGCATTGGGCTGGATGAAATAACTCAGACAGAGAAAGACAAATATTATATGATCTTATTCACATATAAAAACTTTCATAAATTGAATTCACAGTAACAGAGTAGAATGGTGGTTGTCTCGGCTTTTGAGGGGGTGAAAATGGGGAGATGTTGGGTAAAGAGTGCAAGCCTTCAGTTGTAAAAAGAATAAGTTCTGGGGATCTAAGGTACCGCGTGCTGATCACACTTAATACTTTATTGCACACTTACATTTGCCAGGAGAATAGATGCTAAGAATTCTGACTACAAAAAAAAAAGAGAGAGAGAGAGAGAGAAGTAATGTAAGGTAGTAGATATGTTAACTAATTTGATGTGGTAACTGTTTCACAATGTATATGTATATTCAATCATGACACTATACACCTTAAATCAAATTTGTCATTTATATCTCAATAAAGCTTAGAGGGAAAAGAAAAAATGAAATAAATGTAAATACGCAATTTTGAAATAATTATGGAATCAATAATCATAATTCAATTTTCTTCATGATGAATCTGAGTTATTTAGGATATAGTTTTTATTTATATGTTTAAATAGTTTTGAAGTTTAGAAAGCTCTTTTGTGTAGTGAATTCCCTATTCTTGAATTTGCACTGAATTGCATATCAAATGATGTACATCTTCAAGTAATTTTTCCAAGTAGAAATATAATAATTATCATCAATAACAATAGCAAGTCTTGTAGCCTACAGACATGCAAGACACCCTTCCAAATGCTGTATGTCATTATATCTTTTGGGATTCAAAATAATTCTACATGAAGTAGGAATTCTAGAAAAGGTGCTTATTACTATTGCCCTGATTTTATGCAGTTTACAAGCCTGAACATCTGAGAACTTTCTATTGTCTTTACACATAAAGGAAAGGCCAACATATATATTCTTGAGTTGATGACATTTTCCATACAGGAAACCAAGTGGCCTGGTGCACGTTCCATTATCATTTCCTGAAACAGAGGAAGAGCTTTGTGATTCAGACTGTTCTTCGTATCTGGAAAGTTTTCTTCAATACCGCCTTGTGCATTGCACTTGATGTTGATTGTACCTTGAAGATACCTGCTCAGCCCTGTTCTCTGTCCTGACCACCTATACTATTCTCTTCAAGCCTGCTCTGCAGTAGAGGGTATTTTTAAAGTTTTTTTTTTCTTTTTCCTAAGCGTTGTTGTTTCAATTTTTTACAAAGTCAGTTCTGCTCTTCATTGCTTCTAATGGGATTTTAATTCTTCTATAGCAACTCTGTGTCCTTAGAATCCTTCCTTAAGTCAGCCTGTTTTCTTTTTGGCACACACCCTTATGTAATCATCTCCACCCAAACTCGTTCTCTCCCAGTGGCTTTCTGGCCCTATTTTAAGCAGATCGTGTTCTTGCGTCTTGATGAAAATGCAAGCAGCTTGGATCACTTGGGATGCTTCGGGTTGCAAACAACATAAAAGTAACTTAGACTATAACAAAGCACTTCAGGGACATTTTGAACAGAGCTCAGCTCCAGATGTCCACGGTCTCCCATTCTGCTTTTCTCAGATGTCCATTTCTTCCTTGGGCTGGCTCCCAAGATCCCTGGCATCCAGAGCTGCCCACTTCAACCTCTGCAGCCACATCAAAGAGCATGAGCTCCTACAATCATTAAACAAAAATCCTAAGCTTCACTCTGATTGGCCTGCCTTTGAACCAATTACTGACAAAGGAAATTCCATGCACTGATTGGCTTAGGTCTCAAATAAACAGCCAGGATGTAGGCAAAGAATCACCTTCTCCTGGAGGGGAAGATGACATCAGCTTGAGGAAGGGACCTAAACAAAACTCTGAATATGGTTAGGAAGGAGAAAGGAGAGAATTACTCAATTTGCTGAAAGTTGGTGTAGGCCTTAGTTTTCTATAGCATTTTAGGAGTTTCGTTTGTTTATGGGTCTGAGTTATACATGGATAATTTAGCAGAGAATCCCAGGTGATTTTTCTCCTCTCCTCACCTCTCCACACCTCTTGCGTCAGTAAGATCTGTCAGCAGTAACTCTTGAACCTTTTCGGATTCTGAGTGATTACCACAACGGCCCCTGTTTACCTCAATCCCAGACAATGACCTCTCTCATCTAAGCCTCCACAACCACTTTGACACTTCATTCTTCACCAGGCAGCCTGAATACCTAAAATATCCACTGCATTCAGAATAAAATTCAAAACATGAACCATGGCCTATAAGACCCTACATAAAATGGACTATTTTTATTATATTCTAGCCACGATGGGTTTTTTTGTTTGTTTATTTTTTGATCTTGAGTAACATCTTGATTTCTACCCTAGGACCACTAGCTCTTCCCTGTACCTCATGGGTTCTTCCAATGCAAAGCTAGAGAGACTTTTCCTGATCACTGCCTATAAAATCAGGCCCACCCACTTTACCCAATCACCCCATACTCTTCTATTCTCTTTTTTTCCATAGCTCCTGTGGTACCTGAAATTATCTTACTAACTTGTTTATGTTTGTCTTCTGTTTATTTACCCCATTATGGGGGGTAGTTTCATGAGCAGGGCCTTTGTTTCCCTTGCTCACCACTGTATTCCCAGTGTCTATGGCTGTGCCTGGCAAATAAACAGATGTAGGATGAATGAATGAATGACCAGGGATGGATTCTGTTAGAGGCTGTTGGCTGTGCTGAGCCAGAAGTTCATGTTCTCTACTTCTGAAGGTATTAAGGGACGGAGGTGAGTGGGATGGACTAAAGGGTGGTAGATTATAGTTACAATTCAAAGAAGGATGTGGGGTGCCTACAGTCACATATCAAGGTAGGAAAGACTAGAGTCCCAGTCTCCCAAGCTCCACTACACCTCTCCCCTTCCTTATAAGAGGGACTCCCAGCTGACATGAAATGTGGGCATCTGTCCAGAAACAAGAGACAAAGGAGGCTAAACAAGAACTCCCATTCTTAGAGCTCATTTTCTGAGAATACACAAAATATACAGGGGGGGGGGAACTGATATGAGGCCCTCTGGGGGAAAAAAAAAATCAGTTACAAACGATTCATATAACAAGCCCTGGAAGGCTCATACATCTTCCTAGATTTATTAAATTTTATTTGAAAAGTTGGTTATAAATCAGCCAACAAAACTCCTTTTCAAACCGTCTCCAATACCCTCCATTGCTATTATTTAGAAGCTTAACTGCCATTTTCACAAAAGACATAAGACTTTCCGTGGTGTTCCACAGCCAATCACCCCCACTGATTTAGAGTCTCCATTTTGGCAATGGGCTTGACTGAGCCCCAAGAGACTAAGTCCCAAGAGGCTGCTAGGATGGCTGGCGAGTCGGGAGGGCTGCTGTGTGGGGGAGAAGGCAGAGAGAGAAACGCAGTGCCAGCGTGTGTGGCCTGAGAGGGGCACACAGGGTGGCAGGGGTAGCCCAGACATGCCATATGCCCCACAGCGAAGATCAGGAACCTCATCGCTCAGCAGACTAGGTTTAAATCTCTGCATGGCCACTTCTTACAACTGCGTCTTGGTCAGATGATCAAGCCATGTTGAGCCTTTGTGTTATCATCTGAAATGGGGAGCATCACCTAAATCATTGTGTTGTTGGGAGCATCAAATGAGATCATGCATGTAAAGTACTTAGCTGAGTGCCTTAAAGCTTTCAATAAATACCATTTCTCAGGGGCCTTCCTGCCAACCGCACATCTGCTCTCTCCCGGGACAGCCAGCCTACTATCCCCCTAGATGAATTTATAGTAAAGCCTCATTAATTTGGACCTTACTCACTTACAATTTATGATAATTCATCAGGGGCCTAAGCTGAAATTTACTTTTATAAGTGCTGTATATATTTAAAAAAAAATAACAGTGAGGTTAAAACAGATTTATGAGGAGACTATTTAAATTAATGAGCCACTCACTGTTGCTTTAGAAATAGTCATTTACATACAAGTAATTGATGTGCTAATTACAAATGATTCTTATCTACACAGGAAAACAAGCCCTTAATTCAAAGTGTAGTTCAAATTACCAAAAAATTTAAAAGTTGTTTGAAGTTGTAGTTTATTAGATGCTTTTACGAAACTGATTTTGTTACAAGGTAAGTAATTAACATTTTTGGCAGTTTTTGATGTAATTTTCCTGCCTACTGTGAAACAGTGGTCATAGTTAAAAGAAAGTTTTAGCCCGGCTCTGTGGAGGCATATATACGTGAAGGCAGGGTGGAAGGAAAGAATTGAAGGCATGTAGTCTCTCTCCCCACACTCACTCCTATGTCTGGTGCCACTTTTTCTTTTCCATTAAAGTTAACACAGGTCAGAGAGCGCCTGTGGCTCAAAGGAGTGGGGCATCAGCCCCACATACCAGAGGTGGCAGGTTCAAACCCAGCCCCAGCCCAAAACTGCAAAATAATATTGATAATAAAGTTAACACGGGTCCACACAATTACAATTTTCACAGCAAATAATGACTATTTTCCCACTGCTTGAGCCTCTATAACACATTTTATTGTTATTCTGATAAAAAACTGACTTTTTTTTTGTAACGCCGGGCTTTTAAAAGAAAAGAATCTATAGTTCATCCTTTGGGCTGGAGTTAGAGTAAGAAGCAAATATATGCAAACACTGCTTATTTTGAAGAACTTATTTGGAATGAGGGAAGCAGGAGCAATGGAAAGATGGAGAAGTGGTCAGTTGAAAGGAAACTTTCTTCCACTTAGAGAAAATACAGTCCTATGGCTTGAACTAACTAGCAAAAAGGGGTGATTTTCTAATTTCTTCTGACTTTAAGCTCAAGAGGCCTAGGAGCAGAGAAGACTGCAAGAGAATATGCCACACTTCAAGAATATTTTTTAAAATAACTAACGTTCAGTCGTGATCTTTCACGTCTAGTCAATATGGAGTAACAAGGAGCAGATTTACCTTCTCACCAGAAAATAATAATTTAAAACAACAAAATGTATGAAACAACAGTTTCCAAGACAATGAAGGACAGTGACCTCCGAGAAGTGGGAAGGAGAAAGGTGAGCCCTAGGATTGTCCTCACTTTCTGCCTAAAGAGAGATTTAACTCCATGCACAGGGAGGGGGTCCAGACACAGCCCAGAGGACTTTCTGAGTTGAGGAGGCAGAGCTTAGACAGTGGGGAGGCCATGGCAGCTGGAGTTCAAGGGCAGAGGACAGAGAGAAGAGAGCTGCTCAGAGAGTACTCCAGACACCCAAGATGGCGCTGAACTCTGACCAGAACATGCATGTGAGGCGACCACCCAAGGACACACTCATGCAGCTGGAAGAGAAGCAAGGGTGGTGAGGAGTTTGAGGAGGGGTAAGGACAGAGGCTGGCCACCAGATCACCGGTGAGAAGCTACTAAACAAGGTGACCTGCGAATGTGAACAGAATCATAGTCTGGAAACGCTGGGTTGGAACTGGAAGGGCTGAAGACTCCAGACTCCAGAGGATGTTCCTATAGGGTGAGACAAGGGGACAGATAGGTGAACGATGGACACACAGCAGGGCACCATTTCCTTGGGGTCCCTGGCAGTCTGTTGTTAAGCTGTCTTGTAGGTTTGCTAATGAAAACTTAAAGGGCTACCTGGGATAAATCCTTGAAAAATCCCCAGCCTTAAAATGTTCCTCCATTACACAAACTAATCTAGGCAAAACAATTCTCTGTGCGGTAGAGAATTAATTGCTTATCCCCCACAATCCCTCTGTTCCATAAGGGGTGTCATTTTTTTCTAGCCAACTGCATCCCTCTCCTACAACCTAGGTCCTGAATGGGAATGGCCATTATCTTACATGAACGCACAGAGAGTGGACTCTTGATTGGTCTAAGCCATCATGTTAGCACCCTGACCACAGGAGGTGGACATATGGTTTAAGCCAGGCCAATCAGAGATCTTCTTTGGAATTATTTTTCATATAAGAGTTGAAGGAAGAATTTTCTTCCTTTATGGTGGTAAATCTAGGAACCTAGAAACTGCTGGGAACCGTGTCCTTAAGGAAAAAGCTTTTTGTGATGGATGCCTGAACTAATTTAAGTTGTTTTTCTCTCATCTCTCTCAAAAGAAGAGCTGAGGGATACACTATAATTTTTTGTATCTATTCTCTGGAGTAAGAGAGAATATATTTAATTGTGGCTTCCATGATACTGGTTAGTTATCCTTAATTTGAAAATTCAAAATGCTCCAAAATCCAAAAGATTTTGAGCAATGACATGACACTCAAAGGAAATGCTCACTGGAGCACTATGGCTTTTGTACTTTTGGATTAAGCATGTTGAGCCAGTAAGTGTAATGCAAATATGCCAGAATCCAAAACACTCCCAAACACTTCAGGTCCCAAACATTTCCTATAAGGGATACTCAACATGTACTTGAAAATAGGCATTATTTCCTTCTTAAGCTACATCTACTCTTTTCCAGAAAAAATATCCCATTCTTTCAACTACTCTTAATATGCCATGGCTTCCGTGCCCCTCCCTAAACTTTAGTTGGAGTGTTCTACAGTCATCCATGACTTCTGAAATGTGTAATCCAACATGTAATTTACTTCCACCTTCATCTTAGCAGTGACTGACTTATACTATGAGCAAAAATTCTTCTATTACCACTGCCAAGACAAGGTCAATATTTTATGCAGTTCCATTATTCTTGGTTAAATGTGAGAGTGTGATTATTCTGATGCCCTATTTTCACATGAATAACTGCAAAGCCAGCTATCCCCAACCCTACAGTTTGCAATTAACTCTGAATTAAAGACTTTACATTTTTCCTGTTCTGTTTCATCTCCATTGTTAGCACTGTGCTCCATCTTGTTGCGATAATTAAAAGTGTCATTTTTTTATTTGTAATAAATTAGTCCTACATATGGGATAATTAGGTTTTTTTGACCAGGATCATAAAAAGAACTTTTGGGGGACTATGGACCTACTCTTTGCTTGGTCATATGAACTCTTAAATCTCCCTGTCAGGTGGGCAGGGTGGCTGGTGTCTTCTTGCCATTCCAATTGATGAAAACCAGAGCTGCTTGATCCTGTATTTAATCCTATCCACTATCTATTAAAATTCACTAAAGCTTGCTAAGCCTCATTTCCTTGAAAGCCTATCAGGTTTCAGTTTCATCAAAGTCAAGTGTATTTAATTAACACAATTCAATTCATTCTGGAAGTGGTCAAGTTCTCCAAAAGGTACTCAATAGAGCTACTGGTGTTTTCATAAGAATTAAACATATGATACAATAGACAAAAATAAGCACGCTTTATACATGCCATTACTACTACTTCTTTTGCATATAATTGAATAAATTACCTTTTGTTATGAAATATTAATCCTCTTTGCTAAGTGAAGAAATCCCCATCTCAGATTCAGCCTGCTGAGGAGTGCCTTGAGAGCCAAACTTTAACAATCTGGCATAATGAGGGAAGGACACAGATCTTTGGAGAGGACAGCCCACTTAGTGATGGCAAAATTTCGCCCTTCTGGTTTGATCTGGAGCTTATAAATTCCCCAACAGGTTGCCTTCCCTGGTGCTCTAGATTACAAGAAAAGATTAGATATATAGGCACACAGGAATTGCATAAGGACTTCATAAGAATATCTCAAGTCTCTATGCCTCAAGGCATTTAATCATGCTTTGTCATGATTAAATGGTAACCCCCTCCAAAAGAAAGGTCTACATTCAAATCATAAAAACCTACCTTACTATCTTACACAAGTAAGTTGAAAAACTGAATGTTACCCTATTTGGAAAACCAGGGTCCTTGCATAATTAAGTTGAGGATATTGTGATGAGATTTTCCTGGATTATCCAGGTGGTCCTAAATCCAGTGACTAATGTCCTTAGAAAGGCAGAGGGAAAGATAACACAGAGAGGAGTGGAGAAGATACAGATAAGAAGATGAGTATAGATACAGGATGAGGGCAGTGCTTATGGCTGAAGGAGTAGGGCGCTGGCCCCATATACCGAGGTGGTGGGTTCAAACCCAGCCCCAGCCAAAAATTGCAAAAAAAAAAAAACAGGCTGAATTTGCAGCGCTGTGGCCACAAGCCATGGGATACCACCACCCACCAGCAACTGGAATAAGCAAGGAATGATTCTTCCCTAGAGCCTCTGGAGAGAGTGCAGCTCTATCAACATCTGATTTCTGTCTTCTGGTCTGTATAACTGTGAGAGAATAAATTTCTGTGGCTTTAAACCATCAAGTTTATGATAATTTGTAACCACAGCCACAAGAAAGTAGTATATTCTCTAAAGGCAAAAGGGTGATATCTGGAGAGTGTAAAATGTTATGGTGTTATGGTGCCCCCAACATGCGCATCAAAAAATACACATTGCAATATCAGCCTATAGCAGTTTTCTCTCTTACTAACTGGGTCAGAGTGTTAGACTGGCCTATACCCTTTTAGTGAGAATTCAAAGGCTGCCCTCTGTCATCCCATGACTTTTCCCTACTCAGCGCTACTTGCTGTTGATGCAGTTTAGCTTGATTTTGTACGGATATAGAGTTTGATTTTATGAACATATACATCTCACTGTGGTAGTGAGGAGAGTACTGAGTGGGGTTCCCTAACTCAACAGGCTCTGGGAAGGAAAGGGAGTGGCATTAAACACAGAAGCCCAGAACCCTAATCTATAAGAGTTGAGTAAATTGGAAATACAGGGTCATTTAACTTAGGTTTTTTCACACTAAACTCCTAACATAAATGCCAAAATGTAAATTTGCTCTTTTCTCAAAGAGGAGACAAAATTATCAAGAAGAAAGAAAGAAAACTGCTTATTTCTATTCAGGCTGAGCCAATCCTTCATTATTATTATTTCTTTTACCTCAGCACTTACTTTTTGAATTTCCTAAGTTCTTTCCTATTTTCTAATCATTTCTTTCTTGTAATACCCATTTCATTTTTCTATAGATGTAATACTATCTTGTATTTCCCTGAGAGACACCACTAAAAGCTTTGAAATTTTGTTCTGTTTTGTTTTAAAAGACTTTTCTATTTGTTGAATTGTCCTTATTTTCTCAAAGATCATCAATTTTCTATTTATTTACTTTGGTCTTTCATGCAGGTCTTCTCAATGGAGTGTTATAATTAACATGATAGATTATCTTTTCTAAAGATGGCCACAACAATATCTTATGTCCCATATGCTCTTTTGCAAGGTAGTAAATACATACCTCCATCAAGGGGTAGAGGCTGTCATGCCTCTTGAATCTGGAAAGACCCTGTGATTGTTTTGACCTACAAAAAAGGGCTAAAGTGCACTGTGAGAATTTCTGGTTTAGTATCTTGTGCTTTCTCTTAAAAACCAGCCTCCATTTAGCAAGTGTGACCCTGAGACTGCCATGGTCTGAGAAAACCAAGCTACATAGAGTGAAAAAGGCCAGGGAATAGCAGAGCACCAGATATGTGCATGAGAAGCCATCCTGGACACCCAAGTAGTGGAGCCCCAGCTGCCATCTGATTGTAACTACATGAGATCCCACTGAACACCTGGAAAGCCCAGACAATGTAGAGACCCATGAGAGATAATAATAAGCTATTATTATTTTAAGACACTGAGTTTTAAAGTTGTCTGTTAGGTAACAATAAATAGATTACCAAAACACTTGGTTTCTCATTCATTACTTAAAGTGTGGCAATTGGAAGGATTTGGGCTGGGTATACTGGAATAGTAACCTTCATCCTAAGGAGATTGAACAGGTAGATAGTTGTTATCTTTGAAACCTTAAATACTACTACACAGAGGGTTTTTTTTTTTTTTTCAGAGTACCCACAAATACATCAGTTGCCTTAGTTCTGATAGTTTTATAGGGAAAAAAAAGTGTGATTTTTTTTTCTTGGCCTGGATAATGCTGCAAACTTCTCTTTGGGCAGATTGAAAGCAGAAGGATGGTACAGAGTGTGTCAGCTATTCCATATCTTCATGGGTCACTATGACAGTGTTAAGACAGACTATGTTATGGCCCATTATTTTACTTCCAAGAAACACAGTTGACAGCATCCTTTCTGACTCATCCATGCAAGTTTCAACTTGTTTGGCTTATCAGGTTGCTGTGAGGGCTTCATTTGTTTTTGTTCACACAGATTTTATGTTTGTTGATTTTTGTGTATCTCAAAACTTTCATAACGACACGCATACACTTTAACTGTTCCCACTATCATTCCTGTTGCCTGCCTAGTCACCTTCATTAGACTCTCTGGGGTATTGAATGGAAGACACACTCCCTAACTGTAAAAACCCACTTGGGTGGGTTTTCTCAGCTTCAGATTCCCCCCTCCACTGCTTCCTCATCATGACTTCTTTGGTTTTCCATCTTACAGAAACGTGTTGGGCTCTTTCTCTGGCAATCAGAATTCCTACAACCTTCTATTTTACTCCTGTGTGTGTGTGTGTATGTGTGTGTGTGCATGTGTATGCTGGGGAGAGGGGTTCGTCATTTTATTCTTTTAAAATCATTTTAAATGTGGTTTTATATTATTTAAATTTAAATAAAAATAAATGTGTTCACTCTACATTCTGGAATCTAAGATTTGTCTAAATTTAAAACACTTTACTATGTCTCTAAAGAAGTTTTCTGGCTTGAATATTTGAAAACAATTTTTTAAAGCTAGAAATAAAAAAAAATAGAAAATCGTGGTTTCCATTTCCAGTCTGAATATAGAATCTTGTAAGATTATCACTCTTAGCCTAACTATAAAAACAGGCCAGATAAGCTACAAAATCATAGATTTTAAAACTCATTATAGAAAGAGAACACAAAAACAAAATAAAATAAATTCCAGAAAACTAGGATTCCTTTATAGAAGAGAAGAGAATTGTGGCTACTTTTATCCTTAGTGAAATGTTAGGAATAGTAGAAATTCACCGAAATGTGGTAAGAAGAACATCTAAGAAAATTCTAAAGAACTTTTAATGGTCATAATAGATTAGAACCCTAAAGATTCATCAACATAGAGCAAGCCTTCACTCACCCACTAATCCCATGGGTCTTCACAATTTTGAGGGACAGAGTATATTCCAAAGGAAAGGACAAAGGAGAGCTGAGAGAGATCTGCCATGAGACAGATGAGACCACCACCAAATGCAAAGGCATATGCCATTTGAAATCAGGATAAGGGATATAACAGGAGAGCTGAGAGACATGTAACAGCAGCACTCTAGGCTCTTAGCCTGAAGGCAAGTAGAAGAGCTGAAATAACAAGCACCTCAGGCACTCCAGATTGTAACCAGAGGGAGACTGGAGTAAAGAGGAAAAGTTGGGAAAAAAGGCCCCAAAGCACTTTAAGCTTTCAACTCCAAAGACTGGCAAGAGGCAGAAGAGCTAAAAGGACCCCCTCTATTTCTACTAGGTCTTTAAAGAGGAAAGAATTGCTGCCTTAAGAAGATCCAAGGGTGGAGCAATAGGGCTGAAAATTATATCTACAAGATCAGAAAAAAAGGAGCTGGACTCATGAGCAAAGAAAACTCCTCAGAGACACAAATGACAGACAGTTTTTCTGTAAATCAAGAAGAGATATTCCACAGCTCAGAAAGCTTATATCTGTTCTTCAAGCTCAGGCATCATGATGGAAATGTCCTGATTTCATTTTCAAAATATTTGAAGTCAATGACAAAATGAATCAAACTAAAACCATGACAAAGATCAGACCCGGTTCAACTGCCATTCTTGAAAAGAGAGAATATGCTCCTCTCTGAAAAAAAAATTATATATATATGTTTATATTTACTACAGTTCCTCCTTATCATTTATATAAAATGTCCCCCAAATAAAAACTTATAAGAATAAAAAGAGAAAGAATGAAAAGGACATACATGGTCAAAAGAGAAAACCATCAATAGAAACAGTCACAGAGATGACCCAGAGGACAGACAAGGACTTTAAAAGCACAGTAATAAAAATGTTAACAAATCTAATGTAAACATTTATAAGATGGATGAAGTCATGCAACATTTTAACAGAAACATGTATAAAACAGAACTAAATAAAGAAGGTGGAAATGAAAATATAAGATCTAAAATGAAGAATACATTGGATGGGCTTAAAAGTAGTATGGACATAAATAAGAAAAGGACTCATGAACTAGAAGTTAAGTAAAAAAAAGACAGTATTAAAACTGAAAGACAAAAAAAGAAAATTGAAACAAAAACCAAAGAGAATATTTAAGATGAATGGAGAAATCACAACAGTACTAGTAGAATTCCAGAAGATTCAAGAAGATAAAATGGAGAATAAAAATAACATAAGGAAATAATGACTAGGAACATACACCTGTGAAATTTGATCTAGACCAATCAACTCTATGATGCATACTATTAATAGTATTAGAAAACTTACTTTAAGCTTACAAGAAGTCAAGGAATACTATGCTTATAAACCTTGTGAAGGATTTACTACAGAGTAAGTTTTAACAACCTGTAGATGACTGGGAATCATGGGCATTAAATATATTTGAATGAAGAACTAAAGCTAAAACAATAGTGGTGATAAGAGTACAAAATAGTGTATAAATGTTACAAAGCAAAAATAAAACAACTAACATGGTTAGAGAAGGAAAAAAATGAGGGAAGGAGAATAAACTCATTTATTGATATATACATATAGTGTGTGTGTATATATATATATATACACAGTAAGAAGGAGGCAAAGGGTATCATTTAAGTCTTACAATCCAACAGTAGAAGCCCATGTAAATATGGAGGGAACTACAGGCAGGGGACTATTATTAAAAGTTAATAATATAGAATGGGCCAAGATGGCAGACTAGAAGTAGCCTGTACAAGCCACTTTCATTGAGAGGACTGAAAGTGGTGAAGAGTGCATCCTCCCCTCTTCAGCCTGATCAGTCTTCCAAAGCAGGACTCAAGCATACCATCCTGAGCCCTCTCCCTAAATTCACTGAACAAGAGAGTCCCCAGTAGACAAGAACAAGTTTACTACAAAGTTATCTGACTTGAGCTGACAGAAAAGGTATAAGATAAAAAGGAACCAGCACAAGAACTCTGGCAATATGAAAAAGACAGGCTGTTTTGACACCCCAAAGGATCACAATAGTTCTCCAGCAATAGACTACAATAAAAAGGAAAATGTTGAAATGTCACATATGGACTTCAGAATACAGATGACAAGTAAGATCAACAGGATTAATGAGAACATTAAAAACCAATACAAAAAACCCAAAATAATTCAGGACATGAATGAAAAATTCACTAAAGAGGTAGATAACATAAGAAAAAATAATAGAATTTATAGAAATGAGTCATTTAGGGAATTTCAAAATACAGTAGTAAGTTTTAATAACAGGCTAGACCAAACAGAAGAATTAATTTTTAAGATTAAAGACCAAACTTATCTTGTGAATTAACCCAGTGAGTCAAAAATGTAGGAAAAAAGAACCAGGAAGAATGAATAATCTCTTTGAGTATGGGAATACAGAATGGGTATTCAGCCTGCAGGATGCATGCTGATTTTGTGAGGACATTTTTTTGCTTATCTGTGATAATGTATATATCACAGAAAGAAAGCATGCACAGACCTTTTTTTTTTTTTTTTGCTGATTAGCTTTCATTAGTGTTTGTGTATATAATTTGTGGCACAAGGCAACTCTTCTTGTTCCAATGTGAAGCAGAGAAAAAAAACAGTTGGTACTTTTGTAAAGCAAACAAATACAAGAATCATAGGTATCCCAAGGGAGAAGAAGTAAAATGTACAGAAAACCTATTTGAGGGAATAAGTGAGGAAAAATTCCCCACAGGAGATTTATACCTCCAGTTTAAAGAAGGGCATCTAATATCTGAAAGATTCATGGCAAAGAGGACATAACCAAGACATGTAGTCATCCATCTGGCCAAAGTCAAAGTAAAGACAAAACTCCTACCATATGCAAGATGAAAGCAACAAGTAACTTCCAAAGGGGAACTTATCAGACTAATGTCGGAAATCTTATTAGTCAGAAGGGGTATTACTTTCTAGTCCTCTTAAACAGATTAACTTCCAGACAAGAATTTTATATCCTAAAAAACTAAGTTTCACATACAAATAAGAAATAAAGTCTCTCCCAGATAAGCAAACACTAAGGGACTTTGTCACCACTAGACTTGCCCTACAGGAAATGCTGGAAAGCATTAGGTAGAACAGAACAGTTGATACCACTAGAGTAAAAACACCTGAAATTTAGTTAAACTCACTGTTCTTATAAAACAATAACACAAGAGAGAAAGGAGACAATAAAGCAAGTAGGTAACAATTAACTTGATGAACATAATAGTACTTCACATATCAATATTAACATTAAACATAAATGGATATAATGCTCCACATAAAAGATACAGATTGAACAGATAAAAAACACTATCTAGACAAATATAGGTTGTCTCCATGAAATCCATTAGACTAACAAATATTTCATGCAAGTATTTACAAAAACCCAAAGTGGGCAGGAGTAGCTATTCTCATGTAATGTAAAACAGACTTTAAACCAACAATGATTTTTGAAAAAAGATAGTCATTACATAATGATAAAGGGAGCAATTCAGCATGAAGATATATCATAAATATATATGCACCGAACACAGGAGCTTCCAGATCCATAAAACAAATTCTATTAAATCTAAGCAAAAAAAAAAAAAAAAAAATAGCAACATTACAATAGCCTGGGACTTTAGCGCTCAACAGACAGAGCTAGAAAAATCATCAAGGCAAAAAATCAACAAAGAAATATCAGACTTAACAGGACTTTAGAACAAATGGACCCAGGAGACATTTACAGAACATTCTACCCCCCAAACTGCAGAATATACATTCTTCTCATAAGCACATAGGACATTTTCCCAAATAGATCATATCTTAGGCCATAAAACAAGTCTCAGCAAATTCAGAAAAATAAAAATTCTATGATGTGTCTTCTCAAATGACAATGGAATAAAACAAAAAGGAATTGAAAGAGGAACTCTCAGAATTACTCAAATGGCTCATGCTTGTAATCCTAGCACTCTAGGAGACCAAGGGGGGGAGGATTGCTTGAGTTGAAAAGTTCAAAGCTAGACTAAGCAAGAGTGAAACTCCATTTCAATGAATAAAATAATTGAAAAATTTAGCAGAGCATCATAGTGTACACCTTGTAGACCCAGCTACTTAGGAAGCTGAAGCTAAATGATTGCTTGAGCCTAGGAGTTTGAGGTTGCTGTGAGCTATGATGACACCCTTGCAATATAACCAGAGTGACAAAGTGAGACGCTGTCTTAAAAAAAAATTATATATAATTGTATATAATCTATGTGTGTGTATATATATATTATACACACATAGAAGCTAAACAACCTGCTGTTGAATGATCCTATGGTCAATGATCAAATTAGGAAGAAGTAAAGATTTTTCAGATTGAATGACAAAGACAATACAAGCCTCCAAAAATCTCTAGGAAAAGCAGTGCTAAGAGGGAAGTTTGTAGCGTTAAATGCCTACGTGAAAAAGACAGAAAAATCACAACAACTGAACATCACATCTCACAGATGTAGAAAAGGAAAAACAAACCAAACCCAAGCTAGTAGAAGAAAAGAAATAACAAAGGTCAGAGCAGATCTAAATGAAATGGAAAATGAAAAACAAACAAAAAAAAGGATCAATGAAACAAAAAGTTGATTCTTTGAAAAGGTAAATAAAATCAATAGACTATTTGCTATATTGACCAAAAATAGGACAAAGGATTCAAATAAGCTCAATCAGTAATGAAAAAGAAGACATGACAACTAATACCAAAGAAATGCAAAATATCATCTGTGAATACTAAGAAAAACCTCTATGTGCACAAACCAGAAAATATAGAGGCAATGTATAAATTTTTGGCAACACACACCTCCTACACTTCAATCAGGAAGAAATGGAAACCTCAAAAAGAGTAATAATGAGTAGTAAGAATGAAACTTTAATAAAAATCTCCCCACAACAACTACAGCAAAAAATTCCTGAACCAGATGGACTCACAGCAGAATTCTACCAGACCTACCAAGAACTGGTACCTACCCTACTGAAAATGTTCCATAATATCAAGAAGAAGGAAATCCTCCCTAATTTGTTCTATGAAACCAGCATCACCTTAATACCAAAGCCAGGAAAGGCCACAACAACAAAAAAAGAAAACTACAGACCAATATCCTTCATAAGCATAGATGCAAAAATCCTCACAAACTTAATTATCAGAGCTTCATTTGATGACAGCTATAACGGCCATTCCAGAAAAAGAGTTCCAAAATTGCTGTGAAGGGTGGCCTAGGTGCTGGCATCCATACATAACTTCCCAAGAGGAGTCCCTCAAAGGTAGTGATATTCAGCAATGAGGTATGTAACACTTTTTCTAGGATGTGTTCACAAACTTAATTGTCTGACCTTATATGCTACCACACGGATATACTTTATGCTAAGTGATACAAGCTAGTTACAAAAAGAAAAATACTGCATAATTTTGCTTGATAGAGTAGTCAAAATCATAGAGACAGAAAGTAGGACAGTGATGCTAGAGACTGAGGGGGGAAAGGAGGAATGGAGCATTATTGTACAAACAGTATAAAGTTTGGGTTTTACAAGATGAAAAGAGTTATGGAGAGAGAGGGAAGTAATGACAACATTATAAACATTCAATATACTGAGTTGTGCATTTTAAATGATTAATACAGTACCAAAAAAAGGTAAAGAGTAAATGTTACCTAAAAGATAAAGCACAAATATAAATAAAAATTAATCAAACTGTCTAAATAATTATTGAAACAAAGGAAGTAAACATAAGAGATTATTTAGCGTAACTATGGAAATAAACTAAAAGTCCAAATGAAGTGGATAAATTTCTTGAACAATGCAATTTATCAGATTTGACCTCAGTATAAATAGAAAGCTTACATAAAACAATTTCTACAGAAGATACATAGAAAGTCATCATATCACCACCCTACAAGAGGAACATCAGGCTCAGATGATTTCACAGGTACCTTCTACCAAAACTCGAAAGATCAGAAAATCTTAATGCTACTTAAATTGATTCAGAGCATAGAACAAGGAGTGGAAATCAAATTGCTAATGAAACAGAAATGACATGACTATCAAAATCTGGGAAAAATAGTACCTTCCAAATTATAAACCAATGTCCTTTATAAATATTATCATTTATTTATGAATATAAATGAAATGTTAGTCAACAGATTTAAAGATCACATTTAAAATAGAATCATCATGATTAGGACTTATTCTGAGCATAAAAGAATAGATCAATATTAAGAAATCTCTCAATATAATTTATCATACTAATAGAGGCGAATAGAAAACAAATATGATTTTCTTCAAAGATCCTGAGAATACCTTACATAAAATTCCAGACATAATCTTCATAAGAATTGATAGATGCTCCTAAATACAATTTTAAAGTGCATATGTCAGTCCTGAAGCTAGACTCTCATTCAGTGGGGAAACCCCAGAGGCATCCCTCTAAAGTCTAAACCAAGGCAAGTTCACCTGCTATCGATTAAAGGCACTAGCCAATGCAATCAGACAAGAGAAATTCTTTTGACCTATGAATTAGAAAAGAAATAAAACTATTCTCATTGGTGGGATAATGCACCTGAAGTTATATGTCAAAGGACAATCAACCTCAACAATAAAACACATCTGTAAGATAGTAGAACATTCGATGAACATACAAACCAATAGCTTTTATCCATTCAATGAATAATCAATTTAATATAATGAGGAAGGATAATCCATTTATAAAAGCACTGAAAAAGTCAGAGATTAGGCTTAATAAGAAATGTACAAAGTATATACGAAGAAAAATTGAAAGCAGTCCTGATAATCACAAAAATAAACTGGAACATGGAAACTTTTTCTTGGATAGTGGTAAACAGAATAATAGCCCCTCAAACCCCTTCCTCACACAAGATTCCTAAGTCCTAACTCCCAGAGTTTATAAATATGGGGTCTTACATGGCAAAGGGGACTTTGCAGATGTAAGTACATTTAGGATACAGCGATGCAGAGATTAGCCTCATTTATCTGGGTTGGTCCAATGTAATCACAAAGATCCTTATACATGTAAGAGGGAAGCAGGAGGTACACAGTCAGAAAAGCCAGTATATACATAAAAGCAGAGGTTAAAGAGAAGGAGGGAGGAAGAAGGAGAGAGAGAGACTAAGACTTGAGATGCTTATGCTATTGGCTTAAGGGATGGAGGAAGGGCCCATAAGCCAACAAAGAAGAAAAAGGCAAGAAAAGTAATTCTCCCCTAAGTCTCAAGAAGCAATGCAACTCCACTGACATCTTGATTTTAATGAGTCTTATTTTGGACTTCTGACTCCCAAAATTGTAAGATAATTTTTTTTTTTTGAGACAGAGTCTCACTATGTTGCCCTCAGCAGAGTGCCATGGCATCACAACTCATAGCAACCTCAAACTCTTGGGCTTAAGCAATTCTCTTGCCTCAGCCTCCCAAGTAGCTGGGACTACAGGCACCTGCCACACTGTCTGGCTATTTTCTTGTTACACTTGTCATTGTTGTTTAGCTGGCCTGGTCTGGGCCCAAACCCACCAGTTACAGTATATATGGCTGGCACTGTAACCACTGTGCTATGGGCACCGAGCCAAATTTTTGTTGTTTCAAGCACTAAATTTGTGGTAATTTGTTACAGAGCTAACAGGAAACAAATACAGAATTAATGACTCAACAGCATTAATAATGGTGGTTCTCCCAAAGTAATATACATTTCATATGATCTCAATAAAAAATATCTTTAAGTTTTATATTCTGCAATTAGACAAGTTGCTTCCAAAACAAAACATATATGCAAGAATGCCTACAAGGAAAAAATTGCTGAAGAAAAAAGGAGAGCTGATTAGTCATACCAACAGTGGAGCCATACCTCAAAACCACTGTAATTAAAATACTATGGAAATAGAGCAAAGGTAGACAGACTAATGGAAATTAATAGAAAACCAAGCAATATGTAGTAAACCCAAGTGTTCAGCTGACATTTAGTATATAAAAAGATGATAACTCAAACGACTGCCATAAAAGGTTTTTTAATAAATTATTTTCAGAAAACAAAGTATTCATTTATTTACATAGATGATAGATGATAGATACAGAGATAGATAAATAGATAGATAAAGATAGATAGATACATACATACATACATAAAGAAAGAATTAGACCACACATTAAAATAAACTCTAGGTGGAGATTGGCAAAATGGTAGACTAGAAGCAACCTGTGAGCACTGCTCTCAAGGAGAGAATTAAAAGTTGCAGGTGGATGCCCACCTATGGATGGGCCTTCTTGGAAAGAGCATTGTGAATCATAAGAGAAATGATGGGGAACATTCAGAGTAAAGTGACAGGATGATACACTTGGCAAAATCAGAGGATACCTGGAGGTGGCATCTACATGTGGGGAAGGAGAGGACTCTGGGACTCTGCACTACCCCTGCAGGTCCTATAGCCTGAGCTGTGAGGGGGCTCCATCTACTACCACAGACCTCCAGACTGAACAGGGAGCTACTTAGTGTCTGTGTAATGATACTACACCAGACTTTGGACACAGCAAGGATCTAGAGGCTCCTTTTTCTGAATTTTTGCAACAGATGCCTTTCTGAGCGCTGAGGTCCAAAATGTCAGGTCTACATAGGGCACTTTTGCTACAGCCACCTCTGCATCACTCTGGCCAGCAGGGAGAGCATAGGAAAAGCGGATGTTCTCACATGTCCTGTGACTGGAAGCCAAGCACTCCTAATGTCACAGGTTATCTGAACAGAACAGGTGCCACGGATACCAACTGAGAAACCCTGAGACCATTGTCTCCATAAGACCTGGGCAGAGGCAGAGCCCTAGCCCTGGCTGCCTAGTGGCCCAGCCTCATGGTCTTACCCCTGTGATCACCAGGCTACCAATTTGCTCTGCATCTCTGTGCTCACAGTTTCTGCACTGCTGCCTGGCCCTGTGGTCCCAGTTCTGAGTCTCCCCCACTGCCACTAGGTCCCACAGCCCTGCCTCTGAGGCACCACTAGCAGGCCCCATATGCAAGGATATGAGACTTTCCCACTGCCACTTGGCCCCACACCTTTCTTCCAAGGCTCCAGAGCCATCACCAGGCCTCACAGCCCCATACATGAGGCTCCATCACCACTGCTGGCCCCTGTGGTCCTGACTCCAAGGCTTTCTCACTACTTCTGAGACCCATGCCTCATTCCAAGGCTCCAACACCACCACTGAGCCCTGTAGACCTGGCTCTGAGACTTCCGTTCTGTCACTGGGCCCAATGCCCTGCCACCAAGGGTCCAACTATAATAATGAGCTCCATGGCTCTGTCTCAAGGCTCTAGCACCATTGATGTGCCCCTTCAACCTGGCTCTGAGGCTCCCTTGTTTCCATCAGACACCACAGCCTTAACCCTAAGGCAGTGGTACTAACACTGGGTCTCACAGCCCTGCCCTGGCAGTTCCCACCAGTTGCCTAAAAGGAACTGTCCCCACAATCCAATGCTATGACAGTGACCCACTATCCTTGACCTGCCATTGCACCTGGATCCAATTGGTGCTCATGACCACTGCCTAGTTAGCATCAAACAGCTGCTGCCATCACCACCACAGGGAGACGAGGCAGAAATATCTTCCTCAATGCCAACCTTTGTGGAGAGGGACTCATCCAGGCCCTATTCTGAGCTTCCAATAGTGGCTGGACTACAATCTACCACCCTGCACAAAGATAATCTAGTACCATCTTGGACTGTGATAAAAACAGGAGAGTGAAAGAACACAGATAAGCTGCATTACAGGCTCTCAGTGAATCTGCCCCTTCCCTGGTAGGTCAATCTTCCAGAAAAGGCCACAAAAACTCCATGTAAGGACCTCTTCATCTTCTCACTAAGTAGTTGAGTTCCCAGCAAAGGAGAACAGGTGTGTAGCAAACCTATCTCCTCTGAGTTGAGAGAAGAGGTTTCACATGAGAAAGAAACAAGAAAAAGAACTCTGATAACATGAAAACACAAGCTAGTTTGACATCCCCAAGGCATCACAATGGAGCTATAGCAATGAACCCCAGCAAAAAGGAAAGTGTTGAAATGTCAGAAGTGAAATTTTAGAATACTGATGACAAATAAAATGAATAGGATTGAAGAGAATGTTAAAAACCAACACAAAGAAGCCAAAATAAAAAAAATAAAAATTTCAAGATATCAATAAAAAAATGAAAAAGTCACTAAAAGCTAGATGATATGAGATAGGCTATAACAGAACTTAAAGAAATCAAAGAGCCATTAAGGGAATTTCAAAATACAGCAGAAAGTTTCAGTAACAGACTTGATCAAACAGAGCAAAGAATTTCAGAGCTTGAAGCCATTAGTCAAAGCTGAAAAAAAAAAAAAAATAGAGAATAATGAACAATCACTCAGAGAAATATGGAACTATGTTAAGCATACCACTACAGGAATTATAGCATCCCAATAGAGAAATATTTCTGGAGGAGGAGAAAAAGCTAAAAGCATGGAAAACTCATTTGAGGGACATTCAGATATCCAGATACAAGATGTTCATCAAATATCAGGAAGATTCATAGCAAATAAGACATCTCTAAGACATGGTCATCAACTTGGTCAAAGTCGAAATGAAGGAAAAATTCTATAAGCCCAAGATGAAAACAACAATTAATCTACAAAGGAAAACCCATCCAGCTAACAGCAGACTTCTCAGCAGAGACCACAACTGCCAAACACAAATCATGTATCCTGAACAACCAAGTTTCATAAATGATGAAAAAGTAAAGACCTTTTCTAGACAAGCAACCACTAAAAGATCTTGATCTATTAGGTCTACCCTACAAGAAATACACAGAATGGCATCGTATATGGAGCAGCACAAAAGATATCCACCAGTGTAAAAATACTTGAAAGCTAAATCTCACAGCTCTTATGCAACAATAGCACAAGAAGGGGGGAAATATGTGATCATCCTGTATGATGACAGGAACAGAATTCCACATATCAATACCAACACTGAATCTTAATAACCAATTAAAAGGCATTGACTGGCTAAATGGAAGAAAAAACATACATCATGTATATGTTGTCTCAAACAAATGCATCTAATTCACAAGAACTCACACAGACTCAGGTAAAGGGATGGAAAAAAATATTCCATGCAAGTGGAAACCAAAAGTGACCAGGTGCAGCCATTCTCATATCAGATAAAATAGACTTTAAATGGGCAGTGCCTGTGGCTCAGTGAGTAGGGTGCCCACCCCATATGCCAGAGGTGGCAGGTTCAAACCCAGCCCTGGCCAAAAACTGCAAAAAAAATAAAAATAAACATAAATAAAATAAATAAAAAAACAACAACAAAAAATAGACTTTAAATAAAAATGGTTTAAAAAAGGGAAAATATAGTCCGTATATGATGAAAGAAGGAGCAGTTCAAGACAAAGACATAACAATCCTAAATATATATGCACCTAACACAGGATCTACCAG
>CAUYON010139273.1:0-11638 GCA_963573935.1 Arctocebus calabarensis
CAATGTCTTTATATAGTGATCAAGAAAATGCCATGAAGGCTATCTGTAACAGTACGATCAAAACATTTCTGAATGTATATGAATCGTGCCCTATGATTGCACCAATGTACAGAATTATGATTGAATAAAATTATAAAAAAAAAAAAGAAAGAAAAGAATTATGGTGTTGGAGGACAGATCAATGGCTGCCAGGAGTTAAGAGTTTGTGATTACAAAGATAAACACAAGGGAGATTTTGTGTGTGATGGAATTATCTGTATCCCATTGTGATGTGGTTACATAAATATAGACATATATTAAAATTGATAAAACTGTTGTACCCAAAAGAAAAGGAAAATTTTTTAAAGAAAGAAAAGCTAATGTTATTGTGTATTTATTTTAGTGTCTTAAAACAATGCAAGTTTATTATCTTATAGTTCTGTAGGTTGGAAGCCCAACACAGGTCTCTCTGGACTAAAATTAAGGTGTCAGCTGGGTTGCATTTTTATGGAAGCTCTGGGGGAGAATCCCTTTCCTTGTCTTTTTGGAGTCCAGAGACCATCACATTCCTTGGTTTGTGACATCTCCCTTCATCTTCCAAGCAGTAGCATCTGGTTGAGTCCTTTCTACATCGCTTCACTTCAGCTTCTTCTGCCTCCCCTCGCCCACTGTATCTTTTTTATTGGAGTGAAATTTATAAAATGTAAAATTAAGTCTTTTAATGTTCATTTAAAAGTGAACAATTTGGTGGCATTTAGTACCTTCTCAATGTTGTACAAATACTATATCTAGTTCCAAAACATTTTCATCACCCTGAAAGAAAATCCTTATACTTACTAAGCAGTCACTTTCTATTCCCCTCCCCTGGCCCCTGGAAACCAACATTCTCTGTGGATTTGCCTGTTCTGGATATTTTGTAAAAATAGAATCATATAATAACAATATATGACTGGCTTTTTTTTAGAGCTTTTCAAGGTTCATGAACATTGTAGTATATATTAGTATTTCATTCCTTTTTATGGCTGAATGATATTTCATTGTATGTATATACCATAATTTGTTTACCCATTCATCCTGTGTGTTGATTTTACAAAACAATTTTATACTATAATGTATATACTCTTATATAGTGCATGTGTGTGTAGTGTTTGTATATACCTGCACACACACGTGTGGGTGTGTGTATCATCTCACCCAAGACCAATGAAGTCAGAATTTTTGAAGAGTTGGGGGATGGTACTTTTAGATCTCCAGGTTGTGCTGTGTACCAGGATTGAGAATCATTGCTTTAGGTAATGTTTGTTTATCAATTGCTGCATAATAAACCAACCCAACACTTAGTGGCTTAAAGCAATGATGTTTTTATTTTATCACAATTTTATAATCTGGGATGGCACATGTGGCTCAAAGGAGTAGGGCACTAGCCCCATATGCCAGAGGTGACGGATTCAAATACAGCCCCGGCCAAAAACTGCAAAAAAAAAAAAAAATTCTATAATCTGGACCAGGCTCAGCTGTGTGGTTCTTCTGCTAGTTTGCCAGTGGTTGCTCATGTATATTGAGCCCAGTTGACTGGATCCTGGGTTTGACACAGTGTGGGACCATTGTGCTTTTCCCTCTCTCCATGTCTCAGGGCCTCTCTCTGACTTGAGGCCACTCCATGTAGTCACTCCAATAGAGTAGCTGGACTTCCTACACAGTGGCCCAGGACTTCCAACCCACAAAAGCAGAAGATGCTGAAGCTGTTTATTCCAGAACTGACACGGAGGCTCAGTCTTGCTCAGGCTAGTCTCAAACTCCTAAGCTCAGGCAATCCACCCATCTAGGCCTCCCAGAGTGCTCGGTTTACAGGTGTGAGCCACCATGCCTGGCCTCAGATTTCTAAGTTATAGCAATGTGACTATAGTTAGCAATGTTGTACTGTATACTTGAAACCAACAAAAAGGTGAGCTCTCAAATGTTCTTGGGGGGAAAAAGGAGAGAAAGAAAGACAGAAAAAGGTAACTATGTGAGGTGAAGAACACATTAATTTGGTTGATTGTGGTGATCATTTCCCAATGTATAAACATATCAAAATATCAAGTCATATACCTTCAACATATATAGTTTTATTTGCCAATTATTCCTCAGTAAAGCTAAGGGGGGGGGCAAATGGATTTTATGTGCAAAGGACCAAATCAAAGTGGATAAATTAAGGTGGCACCTGTTTATTCTCCTTGGCATTGCAATAAGTGAGATGTTAGCATTTTGAATATGTTATTTGTAGGGTGGGGTCTTGGTGTGTGCCACACCTTTTAGGGACAAAACATGATTGTAAGAGGGACTTTACCCAACAAATGCAATCAGTGTAACATGGTTTCTTGTACCTTCAATGACTCCCCAACAACAAAAACAAAATGTTATTTGTATTCATTATAACTGATTGGTGGTGACCGCAGATGAATTATGAACTCTTCTCTCAATCAAGTGGACTGCACCATTCTGGAATTTTCTGAATACCAAATGGCAAATAATATTTACAATTGATTTTATCCACACACCTTGCTGCAGCCCCTTACCAGCTAATCACAGCCCAAGGTGACAGACCTGGCAACAGAATATTTTCAGTTTAATTTAAAAACAACAAGCATATAAATGAGCTCTAGGGCTTTGCTGTCTTGCTTGGAGGCCCTTTACTGTCCCAGTACTATAAGATTAGGGACAGCTCGGCTCAGCGCCTGTGGCTCAGCGGGCTAAGGCGCCAGCCACATACACCTGAGCTGGCAGGTTCGAATCCAGCCCGGGCCCGCCAAACAACAAAAAATGGCTGGGCGTTGTGGCGGGCACCTGTAGTCCCAGCTAGTTGGGAGGAAGAGGCAAGAGACTCGCTTGAGCCCAGGAATTGGAGGTTGCTGTGAGCTGTGATGGTACGGCACTCTATCCAGGGTGGCAGCTCTAGGCTCTGTCTCAAAAAAATAAAATAAATAATAAAAAAAAGATTAGGGACAGCTCTAGGAATGAAAGTGATGTTGAGATACACCAAGGGACTCTGCCCCAGTGTGGGGGCAGGGTCTTCATCCTGAACAGCATTGGAGAACCCTAGAAAAAGGCTGGGGGAAGGCTGGAGAAGACAAGAATGAATTGAAGCTTTTGCACAGCTCCACAAACTCATTTCAAACTATCCAACATTCTTTTTGTTGTGGTTTTTGGCCGGGGTTGGGTTTGAACCTGCCACCTCCGGCATATGGGGCCAGCGCCCTACTCCTTGGAACCAGAGGTGCCAACATTCTTAAAGCACCTCAGCCTCCTATAAAAATCGTGTTCCAGAACACTCTGTATTCCCATTAATTAGGCTCCTTCTTTTTCTATTATAAGATATGGGTCAAGAACCCAAAAGGAAGAAAGGCAATGATTCCCACTCCTATATTTGACATTGGCGCATCTCCTGTCAAGTAGCTAGTGGCGTAGACAGGAGCCAGATCAATAAAGTTGCTATCCTTATGAAACAAATGTCTAGCAGACGGGGGTGAGGATTCAGCCCCTACATACCTCAGGTCCCTCATCTGTTAAATGGAGGTCACAATAGTACTGACCACCCTTATGAGGTTGTGAGAATTTTGCAAAATAATGTCTATTCACCAAAATTATTGCAGTGTCTCAACGTTGTATATAATCAGCAAATGTAGCTACTCTAATGATTAGTAGTCTTTTCAGGACAACTATATTTAGAATTGCTTCAAGCTTCAGAGAAGTCCCCTGAGCAGGTATGAATTTCTATCTCTCCCTCCTGCTGATTTCATGCTGTTTTCTGATGTGTCAAGGAATTCGAGGTTTCATTAACTGTAAATTCATTCCCCTATGCAGGCACTCCTGCAGGGCAGCCTCTTCAATAAAGAAATATAACCTTGGCCAGGCACAGTGGCTCACACCTGTAATCCTAGCACTCTGGGAGGCCAAGGCAGGAGGATTCCTTGAGCTCAGGAATTCAAGACCAGCCTGAGCAAGAATAAGACCCTGTCTCTACTAAATAGAAAAAACTAGCTGGACATTGTGGTAGGTGCATGTAGTCCCAGCTACGGGTCAGGCTGAGGCAAAAGGGTCACTTGAACCTAGGAGTTTGAGGTTGCTGTGAGCTAGGCTGAGTCCACGGCACTCTAGCTTAAGGTCAGAGTGAAACTCTGTCTCAAAAAAAAAAAAAAAAGAAAAGAAAAAGAAAGAAAGAAAAGAAAAGAATAAAATAAAATATAACCTTTAAACTAAACACAGCTCACTACCCATAGCACAGTAATTACAGCGATGGCCACATACACTGAGGGTGGTGGGTTTGAACCCAGCCCAGACCAGCTAAACAATGACAACTGCAACAACAACAACAACAACAACAACAACAAAATAGCCAGGCATTGTGGCAGGCGCCTGTAGTTGCAGCTACTTGGAAGGCTGAGACAAGGGAATCGCTTAAGCCCAAGAGTTTGAGGTTGTTGTGAGCTGTGACACCTCAACACTCTACTGAGGGTGACCTAGTGAGACTCTGTCTCAAAAAAAAACCTCAAAACACTAAACCCTGCCCTCCTAGTGTGGAGTGTGAAAGCCACGATTTGAAGGCTGGCTCTGCCAATATGTGCCGTGTGACCACAGACAAGTGACTTTACCTCTTGAAGCCTCAGTTTTCCAATTCATTAATGTGATTAATCACACTTGATATTCAGAGATGAAGTCAGAGAAATACCTTTCATCAGGATAGCTATTTGTGTTGTTACTATTAGGTCACCTAATTCAGAATCTAAATAAAAGTTTCTTCCAGGATCTAAATTAAACAAGCCATTTGAGCACATAGGATGCACAGTACTGACACAGAAATAATTGTTGGGGAGATAACTCCTTTTCCTTCCTCTCATTGTGATAATGGGATCCCTAACCACGGAATTACTGAGGGCTTAGAACAGAGGTCTGACTACCACATTTTCAGACAAGAAAGTGGATGGCAATGATGTGCCCCAAGCAACAGGATCCATGGCAAGCTCAGTCAGGTCCCCTGAGTTTGGGAGTGTCATTAGGCTTCTGTAAAAGCATGTGAAGGCACCACAGTTGCTGTGACTAGGGAAGGGTCCACCAGCCACCTCAGTGAGATGTGGGCGGGGGGGGTGGGGCAGTGGGCCGTGGGTCGTGGAGGCCTCGGCCGGGCTGAGAAGGACGTCAGAGCATACCATGAGCAGCAGGGATGTGCTGCGTTACTGTGAGAGGCCTGTTAAAAATGATGCCCTTATGGCTCAGCGCCTGTGGCTCAACGGGCTAAGGCGCCAGCCACATACACCTGAGCTGGAGTTCGAATCCAGCCCAGGCCCACCAAACAACAATGACGGCTGCAACCAAAAAATGGCCAGGCGTTGTGGCAGGCACCTGTAATCCCAGCCACTTGAGAGGCAGAGGCAGGAGACTCGCTTGAGCCCAGGAACTGGAGGTTGCTGTGAGCTGTGACGCCACAGCACTCTATCCAGGGTGACAGCTTGAGGCTCTGTCTCAAAAAAAAAAAATGATGCCCTTATTGGGCAGCGCCTGTGCCTCAAAGGAGTAGGGTACCTGCCCCATGTGCCAGAGGTGGTGGGTTCAAACCTAGCCCTGGCCAAAAACTGCAAACAAATAAAAAATAAAAATAAATAAATAAATAAATAAATAAATGATCAAGAGGCTGAGGTAAGAGAATCGCCTAAGCCCAGGAGTTGGAGGTTGCTGTGAGCTGTGTGACGCCACGGCACTCTACTGAGGGTGATAAAGTGAGACTCTGACTCTACAAAAAGAAAAAAAAAATGATGTCCTTATACTGATACCCTATTAACTACTAATAACTAAACTCCATAGTTTACGCGAGGGTTCACTCTGTGTCATACAGTGCCATGGGTCTTGACAAATGCACAGTGTCATGTAGCCACCATTACACTACCCAGCTATAGTAGCACGGCCCTAGAAACCCCCTGTGTACCCCGTCCCCGTCTCCGTCACTCCCCCAAGACCCTGGCAACCACTTGTCTTTCTATTTTCCCTATAGGTTTGTCTTTTCCAGAATGCTGTATAATCAGAGTTCTAGTATATAGCCTTTTCAGGCTGTTTTTTCCCCATTTACTAATGTGCAATTACATTTCCTCCATGTCCTTTTGTAACTTGAGAGCTCGTTTCTCTTTGTTGCTGAATAAATTTCCATCCTACGGATGTGCCCCACTTTGTTCATCCATTCACCTGTAAAAACATTGTGGTTGCTTCCAAGTTTGGAAAATTATAAATAAAACCACTGTACACATTAGTGCACATGTTATTGTGTAGATAAAAGTTTTCAATAAATGCTTATGGTTATGTGATGCCACTCCTTGCCCTCTGTAATCAGGTTGGACTAAGAAAACAAATATTGAGGTAGAAAATTTATTCTAGAGAAAGGAATAGTCTTTGTTGAGCAGAATGCCTAGAGGGGCAGTGTGTTTGCAGGAGGACAGCCTAGAAATGTGGCCAGTGGGCTAGGAGTAGAGAAAACCAGAACACTTCGACAGGCAGGAGGGACTATCACTAGTAATTTTACTGGAATAACAGAAATAATCTGGTTTGATTCCCTAAACCAGGCATATGCTACTCCTTGGTAGAAATGCAGCCAATCCTGTGTTTAAAAAAAAAAAGGACTGTAATGGGATGGTTAGCTTTGAAATAATGAACCACAACAAATATTGGTGAAGACATGGAGCAACTGGAACGCTCATAGATTGCTGGTGAGAGTTTAAGACGGTACAACCCCTTTGGAAATTAGTTCAGAAATTCCTTAAGAAGGTAAACGTACATTGCCCATATAACCCAGCCATTCCATTATGGGTATCCTCCAAACAGAAAGGAAAGCATGAAACCCAAATACTTTAACATGAATGTTCTTAAGAGCTTTATCTATAACCAAAACCAAAAACAACTCAAATCCATTGGTAAGTGACTGGATAAACAAGTTGTAGTACATCTATATAATGGAATACTACTAAGTAATAAAGACAAACTATTCCTACAAACAATACATGTAAGAGTCTCAAAATCATACATGTATGATTGTGAATGAAAAAAGTCAGGCCAAAAAAAAAGAACATACAGTATGATTCCATTTTTCTAAAGCTCAAGAAAATGCAAGCTAATCTATATAGAAAAAGCAGATCACCTGGGGATGGGATGGTGGGAGGATTGGATGAAAAGGGCACATGACAACTTTAGAGGATGCTGGAAATTCTGTTTGAAAGTGATGGGTTCATGACTGTGTATATGTCAAAACTGATACAACTGTCCACTTTAAATATATGCAAGTTAGTGAGAATTAAATAAGCCCCAATAAAGTTGGGGATTTTTTTTCAAAAAATAAGAAAAAAAAAGAATACTCTTTTACCTTAAAGACATACACACAATTTTGAAGGGGAGGGGGTCGGTGACCTAGGGTGGAGATAAGTAAGTTGAAAGGGGTGTAGAGACTCAAAAAGAAGTTGAGCCAGCAGCTAGCAAAAGAGATCAGACTAAGTGCACCGGCTCACACCTGTAATCCTAGCATTCTGGCAACCCAAGACAGAAGGCTCTCTTGAGCTCAAGAGTTTGAGAACAGCCTGAGCAAAAGTAAGACCCCATCTCTTCTAAAATATAGAAAGTTCAGCTGGGCGTTGGGTGTGCACCTGTACTTTGAGGTTGCTGTGAGCTAGGCTGATGCCATGGCATTCTTGTAGACAAAATGAGACTGTTCACTATTCTTGTCTTGCTTTTGTAACAAAAGCAAGACAAGAATAGTGAACAGTCCCCGGTTTGGACTGGAGGCCCAGGAAAAGGGGTTCCAGATGTCTTTAAGGCTGCCAGTGTGCAATAATTTATCTTATCTCTGATGCAACACCCTGCCCCAACCTCTATACAGACACTAAATCTTTATAAGATACATACTGGCCTTGAACTAGTGTTGCGTAGGGAAAATAAGGTAAAGGTGCTGAGTCCGGGTGCATTAAAGACACAGAGAAAGGGGCAGCTAAAATGTGAAAGATGGGGGAAGATGCAGGGTTCATTGGAAGCAGAAAATCGTAGTTTGAGGAGACCTAGGGAAATGTCTGGCTTTCAAGAATACTTGTTGAGATTAAGAAGTTGGCTGGGGGTCCCCTTACACAAGGAGTGGGGAACTCAGCCCATTGTATTTGCCTCTCAAAGGACTCTGGAGCCTCCAGCTAACATCTGAGTTACACGAGGATGTCAAAGGGCAGAGGTCACATCACTCCAGCCAAACGCCACATCCTCTGACCATAGCCCCTTACTGTGACCACACAGTTCTCACCTGGGACCTGGTCAGGGAGGTCTGAGGTCACTGCCGGCAGTTTCAAAGTTAAATGGTAATTCAGAAGAAGGGAGAGGTGGTGGGAGGCAAGAAGGGAAAGCTTTTGTCAGTTTTCAATTTCAACACCACGTTGCTGGGCGCTGTGTCTCCAGTGAGGAGCAGATTCCTGAGTCTGCATGGGTGAGAGCAGGCCTGCTGGAATGAAGAGGAGAGGAAGAGAATTAGTCGGGGACTTCCCTGGGAAGTGGGGTGAAGAGAGGTTTGAAAGATGACTAGCGAAACGAAGTTACAATTCACAAACCCTCAGCCCTCTCAAAGCAAGCCCCGCTTCCCCAGTGGGTGAGGTTCAGCCAGGGACGCTGACAGTGATTTTGACACCAACACTTGTGCTTTGGCCAGGCTGTCCTGACTAGCGGTGTGTCAAAGCGACATTTATTCTTGGTGTGACCTCAACACTACTTCTATCTCTTTCTATCAAGGTGGACTCCTTTTGTTTCCAAAATGATGAAACCTCACGGATTGGCAGGACACTTTAACATCTGAATCAGATCCCGCCTCGCTGAGAGTTGTGGTAGAGGACGGCACAGAATGGCCATAGATGGACAGGATGGCCATAGATAGGCAGTGGCAATGGATAAGCCTTCAGCCTTCACACTTAGCATGGAGTTCTGCTTTCTCATGTGCTGTGTGCTGACATTCAGCCATGAATTTCATCACCAGAAGCGTTTCCATCCCAAAGTGAGGCTCATGCCCTGCCGTAGCAGTGTGCGATAGACCTCAGGGGTCCTGCAGTGAGGCATGCCTCCCAGCATTCTCCTCCCTGTGTAATCCCTTCTCACCTTGACTCTGGGTTGGCAAGTGAGCTGCTTTGGCCAATGGGACATTAGCAAGACTAATATGTTTGGAACGTGCTTACCCATTGAGGTTAGTCCTCCTGGGATGTTCCCTCTTAAAACTCAGCTACCAAGCTGTAGGAAGCACTGGCCTTCCTGTTTTGAGAGAGAGGCCACACAGAAAAGAACTAAGGCTGGCTGGGCACGGTGGCTCACACCTATAGTTCCAGCACATTGGGAGGCCAAGGTGGGAGGATCCCTGGAGGCCAGGAGTGCAAGACCAGTCCGGGCAATATGGTGAGACCCCATCTCTACAAAAAAATTAGAAAAACAAGAACTGGGCATCCCAGTCCACAATCAGCACCAAAACCTCTCAAAGTGTGAGAGAATCCTCTAAGTCTTGCATCCCAGCCCAGCCCACCAGGATGTACCCACAGCAGTGAGTGAGCTCAGCAGAGACACAAGGGGCAGAGAAAACACTCGGCTGAGCCCAGCCATCCCGAGGACACGGGAGAGAATACATCGGAATCGTTTTTGGCTTATGCACGTAGGAGTGCTTAGCTCACAGCAGTGTTCAGCACGTAGGTGTGGCCCTCGTGCTTGGTTTGCCATACTGGTGTGGACCACCCTGATGCTGTAGGGATAGTTTTTCTTGCTGGAAGCATCAGGGTAGTCTCATTTATATTTACTGACAGTTGTCCTATTCTTTTTTTTTTTGAGACAGAGCCTCAAGCTGTCACCCTGGATAGAGTGCTGTGGCATCACAGCTCACAGCAACCTCCAATTCCTGGACTCAAGCGATCTCCTGCCTCCGCCTCCCAAGTAGCTGGGACTACAGGTGCCTGCCACAACGCACGGCCATTTTTTGGTTGCAGCCGTCATTGTTAATTGGCGTGCCCAAGCTGGATTCGAACCCGCCAGCTCAGGTGTACGTGGCCTTAGCCCCTTGAGCCACAGGCACTGAGCCAGTTGTCCTATTCTTAAGATAGTCTCCCTGAGTTTGGTTTCCCTTGAGGGCAGTGTTCGGGTGGGGGGGGTTGTTTTTAATTGCTTTTCAGGTTGGTCACGAGGACACTTCCAAGGATTCAGAGTCCGCCCCCACCCCTTGAAAAGTTGTACATGATTGCTTTGTGACAGCTGTAGTCATAAAGCAGGATGTGCAAATAAAAAAAGATCGTATTTGTTTCTGTGTTTATTTTCTTCCAGGTGGCTCTGGGCCAGCCTTTCTGCTTGTCACTTATCTTGGAGACAATGTTTTGAAGGCCATGGAGGTGAGGATTTCCCCTAACCTGATCCCTCTGGGTGAGCCCTGGCAGTGTGCACGTCTTCGTCTCCACTCAGAGGCTGTCCTGGCCAGGCAGGCCCACGCGTGCCCACTGGCAGCCATCTGCATCCACAACTAGGCGATCTTTGGCAACACTCCCTGGGTTCCATGGAGCTCTGGACATTTTTCTCCCTGTGAAGTTCAGGGAGCGAGGCTTGACCTCCTCACATGCTTTCTTGTGTTAGTCCCATGAGGTTTCCCCGTCTGTACTCTGCTTTCAGCTTCGTGCTGGCTCTTTCTGTGCAGGTGTCTGCAGAGGAGGGTGAAGACGCTTCCACTGGCTCCCAGCTGAGCCTATTGCCAGAGGGAGAGGCTGGGCTCTCACCAGGGATCAAATTCTACGGGTCCTGCACCTGTCCACGCTGCCCAGTGTAGAGGGAGTTTCCTTTGGAGGAGACACTCTTGGGAAGTTGGTCCCACCTGGGGCTTCACCACTGCTGCTGGGGTGTGGGCAGAGGCAGAGGCCACGTCCTGAGGAGCTGTGCTGGGGTAGGTGGTCAGCTACCCCAGGGGTAGGTGGAGCTGTGCTGGTCCAGCCCAGGTAAGGGGCTGGTGGGCACTGCACTGCCTTTCTGCTCTGCTTCCTGGGGCTTCTACAGGGGCTTCCTCTGTGGCCCCTGATTTCTGTGTCGCTCTTTTAACTATTCTCAGAGCAGGATTTAAGGTGAGAGTGGCAGGCTCCTCAACCTCTGTGCTCCGGGTTGGCAGAGACCCCATGCTCTACACTGTGGGATGGGACCGGTTGGAACCCAGGGGTGGCTTTGGAGGTGTGGCGCAGCCCTCCCGTTGGGGTCTCTTATAGTGTACGAACAGAGGCTTCATCGTGCCTCTGGCCCTGCCATGAGTCCTGGCCCCTTTTCCACGCACAGTCCATGGCACCATTGACTCAAAAGCATTCCTGTTTGGTGACACTCTGGTCTCTTTATTGCAAAAGCCCTAAAATTTTGCTTCTCTGGATCTAGATGGATGTAAAAATAGAGTTTATTTGCACACCAGAAAAGAAAAAGAAGAGAATAAATAGAAAGGAAAAATGCGGGGGCCTGTGGGAGTATTTCAAGTAAACTAGACAAAAAGCCAAGAAGGAAAAAGAGCTAATTTTGATGAAAATCCCTCAGCTCACCGAAAGCTACAGGGACCAAAATTAGGCCGAACCAGAAGCTAACAAGTACAGTACTTGGAATTCTGTAACTGTTCTTTATGAAG
>CAUYON010139274.1:0-14405 GCA_963573935.1 Arctocebus calabarensis
TGGATTTTAAATCCACAACAGAAAAAAAAGACAAAGGTGTTAATTATATCATGGTAATAAAAAGGGACAATTCAATAAGAAGATACATATAAATAACCATGTACCTGATGCAGGAGCTCCCAGGTTCACTAAAAAAAAAAAAAAAAAAAAAATATATATATATATATATCACTTTTGTACTTACATATAAAACCTAAAATTAGAAAACTTAAAAAGAATAATGATAGAAATAATCATTGGAATTTAGGCTAGGCAAAGAGTTTCTTAGACCTGACAATAAAATCAAGACCCATAAAAGGAAAAACTGATATAATAAACCTCATCAAAATTAAAACCACCCTGTTAGGAGGATGAAAAGATAAGTTATAGACTGGGAAAAAATATTGGCAAGTCACCTATCTGACAGAGGACTAGAAGCTAAAATATATAAGGAACTCTCAAAATTCAACAGTAAAAAGGCAAACAATCCACTGTGAACATAGGCAAAAAATACGAACAGACATTTCACTGAAGATATACAGAAAGTGAATAAACACATAAAAATATATTCATCAGTAGCCATTAAGGAAACGCAAATTAAAACTACACTGGTTTACCACCACAAACCTATCAGACTAGCTAAAGTTAAAAAATGGTGACAACACCAAATGGATATGAAGAAAACAGAATCACTTATCCATTCTTACTGGGAATGTAAAATGATAACAACCACTCTGAAAAACAGGCATTTCTTTAAAAAATTACGTAGGTAACTACCTATGAACAGCAGTTGTAGGTACTCGAGACCAGAATAGGAGTTGTCAGGAGTTAAGGAAGGGTGGAAGTGGAAAGTGGACATGGCTATAAAAAGTAAACATGAAGAATCCTTGTGGTGATAGAAACATTCCAGATCGCGACTGTATGTATCCACATCAATATCATGGTTGTGATGGCACATTATAGTTTTGCAAAACTGGGTTTATAAAGGGTACATGAAATCTTTTAGCATTACTTTTTACAAAATGCATGTGAATCTACAGTGATCTCAAAATGAAAAGTTTAATCAGCATAAAAACTAGTTGGCCAGATGCAGTGGCTGACATCTGTAATCTCAAAACTTTGGAAGGTCAAGGTGGGGGGATTGCTTGAGCCCAGGAGTTCAAGGTCACAGCACACTATGATCAGGCTACTATAACTCATATCTCAGGATATAAAAGGTTGTATGCACTTAATATGCTTTATAAAAAGCAGATATAAGGTTGGGTGAGGTGGCTCATACTTGTGCCAAACTCTAGCACTTTGGGAGGCCAGGCAAGAAGGTCACTTGAGCCCGGGAGTTGGAGACCAGCCTGAGCAACACAACAAGATCCCATCTCTACAAAAAATTTAAAAATTAGCCCAGCATGGTGGTGTGTGCTGGAATCCCAGCTACTTGGGAAGTTGAGG
Organism: Arctocebus calabarensis; assembly: GCA_963573935.1. Lineage (NCBI taxonomy): Eukaryota > Metazoa > Chordata > Mammalia > Primates > Lorisidae > Arctocebus > Arctocebus calabarensis. The sequence goes on from CAUYON010139274.1 coordinate 1,426, forward strand.
CAGGAGGATTTCTAGTGCCCAGGAGTTCACGCCTACAGTAAGCTATGATGATGCCTCTGTACTCTAGCCTGGGCATTATGAAGTCATGTTTTGGTTTAGAATTGAGGAATTTAAGAGAAAGAAAGGGATTTGACATTCATAAACCTATACACCTAATTTGATTCTAGGAGAAACAAAAACAACTGTGAGGGCATAGACAAATTTATATATCTAGAATAAACCTCAGCTTTTAAAATTTTTAATTTTAAGAAGATATGAAGGTTCCTTGGGTGGTGCGTGTGGCTTAGTGAGTGGGGTGCTGGCCCCATATACCCAGGGTGGTGAGTTCAGGCCCAGCCCTGGCCAAACTGCAACAACAACAACAACAACAAAAAAGAAGATATGAAGGTTCCAAAAGAAATTCATTCCTTTGAGGTGGCACCTGTGGCTCAAGGAGTAGGGCACCGGCCCCATATACCAGGGGTGGCGAGTTCTAACCCAGCCCCGGCTGAACTGCAAAAGAAAAGAAAAAAATAAATTTATTCCTTTATAGCAGTCTTTAAAATCATATCTTGGCCGGGTGTCTCATGCCTGTAATCCTAGCACTCTAGGAGGCTGAGATGGGTGGATTGCTGGAGGTCAGGAGTTTGAGACCAGCCTGAACAAGTGTGTGAGACCCCATCTCTAAAAACAAGCTGAGAGTTGTGACAGGTGCCTGTAGTCCCAGCTACTTGGGAGGCTGAGGCAAGAGAATTGCTTGAACCCAAGAGTTGGAGTTGCTATGAGCTATGACACCTGAGCACTCTAGCCAGGGCAACATAGTGAGACCCTGTCTCAAAAAAAAAAAAGAAAATCTTGACTCCTCAGAAAAAAATACGGCATTTTAAATCTAGGTGCTTATCTCACAGAATTCCTTACTTCAGAAGGGTAGATCACAGTGGCAATTAACGGAAGATGGGTAGAGATGGAGGAGTCAAGGAAGACTGAGGGAGACACAGGGACAGTGTGGCCTAAGAAATGGTACAATAGGCCTGGCAGCAGAGCTCCGCTATTCACTTTCTCATCCCTCATACAATCCTAGTTCTATCTTCTTTATTGCTCTGAATAAAATTCAGATTCAGAAAATCTCTGAGTCATAATTTCCTCCTCTTCTAAAACAGAGATAATATTTTCCACCTGCCCATCAAACAGGATATTTGCAAGGATAAATATCTGTATGGCATGGAAATGTTTGAAAGAAGAGTACCAAGAAATAGTATCTGCAAATGTGGTGAATTTAAATAAAACATTTAAGTCTATTTTATATGAGTAAACATGCATAATGGAAGATAATGATTTAGAGGGAACCTAGAAAAAGAGAAACACAAAATAAACAAGATGATTTCAAAGTCAACACCAAAGCAAAGTCAATATCGCAGTTTACTTTTCTCAGTTGTCTTGAGGCTACCAATGGAAAATTCAGTATTGCTAAAGGCACACAGTGCCCCAATCCACTAGCAAAACCATCTTAATCAGATGGATTTCCACAGTAGGCTTTAGAAAGGTCGAACATAAAAATAAACAAATAAACAACCAAAACCTCACAAAACTGCAAATCCACGAGGGTCTGGGCAGCAGTCTTTACCCTGACACTGAAAAATGAGAAAAGCATGGGATAAGTAGTTCATTTTACCTGCACTAATTAAATTCTGTCTGGTACTTTACCCATTCTAGTCTGTCTGCCTCAACTTGAATCTAAGCTCTTTGAATGCAAAAAACAATTCACTCTCATCTTTCTATCTCTCCCTAGTTCATGAGTTTGCATGTAGTCAGCACTCTGCAAACACTGAACAAACACATGCATGTATAATCTATTCTGCCAGTTTAAAGGAATATACTTAACATATTCCTAAATAGAAATTGGCCTCTTGATATTTATTTAGTTTCAGCCCTGCAACTTATTAAACAATGGTTTTGATTTCTGAAATTTCATTTTCTCAGGTTATGTTATTTCTTATGTGCTAAGGAATAATAAGCTAAATTATATGACCACAAATTTTTACTGATAATATGAAAAACAGCTTTCAAAGATAAATCCTGAGTCCAGGACTTCAGCCAAGATAGTGAGAAATGTTAAACTATGATTTATACCAGGTATGATAGGCTGCTTCTTGTCAATTATCGGACAATTATATTTTTTGTTTAAGTTCTAATTTTCTAAGCTTTACTCACCCGTGTCCAGTCTTGATTTGACATGCTGATATCTTGGGTTCTGAGGTATCCTTTTGGTCAAATACTATAAATAAGAAAATTCACAATCAATTGGATTAACGTATAGCTAAGGGTGGAAAAGTCAAGAAAACCCAGATACTTAAAAAATGAAACAAATACTAAAATTTCATAGAATTTAAAAATGGAAGAGGCTCTAGAGGTCCAACTATAGGATCCTTTGCTGTAGGATTCTTTCTCTACAGCATCAAGAAGGTAGTTATCTGGTTTCTGTCAAAACACTTCTATATTTCATCAAAATAATCTCAAAGTGCTATGTGATAGGAAAAAAAACAACTTATAAAATTATTTCTTACATTGAGCCAAAATCAGAATCCCTCCAATTTCCATTCAGGCCACAACTGTGACTCATTATGTTATTCACCTTGCCTCAAGAAATTTGTTAAAATAACCTAAAAGGGGCTCAGCACCTGTTGCTCAGTGGCTAGGGCGTCAGATACATACACGGGAGCTGGTGGGTTCGAACCCAGCCTGGGCCTGCCAAACAATGACAACCACAGCCAAAAAATAGCCAGGCATTGTAGTGGGCGCCTATAGCCCCAGTTACTTTGGAGGCTGAGGCAAAAGGATCACTTAAGCCCAAGAGAGAGAGGTTGCTATGAGCTGTGATGACGCAGCACTCTGCTGAGGATGACATGGTGAGATTCTGTCTCAAAATAAATAAATAAAAAAAATAAAATAAAATAAAAGGCAGTTATCCTGTCCTTCTTCTTTAATTTTGCACTGTGATGGTTTCTAGGCCATCTGCTCAAACACCATCTAGATTTTATCTACATCTCCCCTAAAAAGTGGCAGGCAGGATCTAGACCTGAGCAGTAGTCCTTATTATGTAGTCAGGTCCAGACCCAAGGCCAGGCTATTGCTGCCTCTATGGCCCCAACAGATGGCACTACGTGACACCTGCTCTCATGACAGCCGAGACTCATCTCAGGCTGGGGGTTAAGGTTACTAAGCAAAAATGCTTATATCAGGTCTCTCTTGTGCTATAGCCTGGTAGTTAACTCTTTGGGTCCAAGAACAAGACACTAACCCACATTAAATTCCAGTAGCAATTGTGAAAACTATTAAGGGAGGGAAGGCTAGTGAATGAAGACATTATAAAATTTTGCTTTCTTTCTTTCTTTCTTTTTTTTGTAGAGACAGAGTCTCACTTTATGGCCCTCGGTAGAGGTCCGTGGCATCACACAGCTCACAGCAACCTCCAACTCCTGGGCTTAGGCGATTCTCTTGCCTCAGCCTCCTGAGTAGCTGGGACACAGGCGCCTGCCACACAACGCCCAGCTACTTGTGTTGTTGTTGCAGTTTGGCTGGGGCCAGGTTTGAACCTACCACCCTCGGTATAAGGGGCTGGTGCCTTACTGACTGAGCCATAGGCGCCACCCAAAATTTTGCTTTCTTGATTCCTTTCTAATAAATCCTATTGGAAAAAAAATTTGCTTTCTTGCTCAGGCCTTTTTCTGGCCTGTAGGCATGAAAATTCTATGCTCAGTAACAGGTAGCTGTGGGATATGAAATTAAAACTGGGTATAACTTCCCAACTTTACCTACTACCCTCCCACATGCTCTCATGCTCATTGTCAGGAACATCCCCCTCATGTACCATACTCATCCAGCCAATAGGCTTAACAGATGTCTGCCTAGAATGCCCTTCCTAGGTTTGTCCTTGGGCAACATTTATTTCCTCAGCAAAGTTGTCCAAGGTGGAATTAGGCACTTTCTTCTTGGCTCCCAGAGTACCCACACCTAGTCCTACTGTTCACGCCTGGTCTTCTTCCCTAGTCTAGGATTTCCTTGAAGGCAGGATAATGACTTACTCATATTTGTATTCACCCAGGACCTAGTACATAATACGTACATTTATTGATATTCAGTAAATAAATATCAGAATGAGGATTATATTATAGCAACTATCCAGTTCTCTTCGTAGAAGAGAATATCAAACTTAGAAAAACTGCATCATTTATCATTGAAAACACAGTTAATTGCAGGGTGTTCTGCTGGGAGGACAGCAAAATAAATAATTTACATATAAAAATACCTGCTCAAATGACGCATAAATCGTAAAAACAATACAGCACACTTCAATGTCATACAAAATATATGTTGGCCAGAGTTTTGGATTTCAGAGACCAGGAAGAATTTATAAAAATTGGGTGCACACACCCACAGAGAGCTATCAGCTTTTAATTTTGCCAAGTAAGGACATAAAAAACAAACAAAAGCAAAACCTCACAACTACCACTGACTATTTTAATATTTAAAGGATAAGTAAGAAAAAGAGATCCTATAGTAAAAACGTCAGTCCTATAGTGTCATTAAAATACCTCAGGGCATGGGTGGCGCCTGCGGCTCTAGAGTACAGCGCCAGCCCCATATGCCCTGGGTAGTGGGTTCAAGCCTGGCCCCAACCAAAACTGCAAAAAAAAAAAAAAACACCTGAGGGCATTGTCTATGCTATTCACTTCACCCCAAACAAGTAAAATATCATGCACACACAGCATTAGTGCCCAGACAGTGTTTGGAACCACTGAGCTATTTTATCTGTAGACAAAGATTGGAAAGCTCATTTCTCCACATGATCCCATTGTATATAAGAGACAGTGATTATAACACTAATTCCAACTCCTCCCCTAGATGAAAACGGAGAAGATTTTTAAGTAAGAGAAGAAATATACAAAGACTGAAGAGGGAGACTTCAGGACAAGTTCCCCAGCGGGAGACAATATCATGGCAAAATGAAACAAAAAAACAGAGAAAACATGTGTCTGGTAAATTGAGTCAAATTATACTAACACTAGACTTTAGTTATCTTGGGCTAAGGGATTTTTTGTGTTTTTTTACACTGTGTATTTTTACCATTTCTATATTCTATTTCCTGTTTTCACTTTTGTTTTGCTTTTCCCACTAGTTTCCTAGCAAAGCTTCTTTTGAAAAATTCCAGGCTAGTCTCTGCTGAACCAAGGAGATTTGTCCATACCTAAGCCAAAATAGCTAAGAAGTGAGGGCGTCTCAGGGGAGCAGGTGTGGTGGCAGAGACTGATGAGGGGAGAGTGTGGACAGCTGCCATTGCTGAGCTCTTCCTGCCCCCGGTTTTCCCTTACACAGACTAATGAGAAATCCATATGCTGCTGGAGAAAAATATAGTGTTTCTTTCCCATGTTCCCATTTCAGTCCAATTTCTTTTCCCTGACTTTCTAATACCAACCACAACGTAAAACTGTCTGTGTTCTACCGCAAGCAGAGCACCATAGATTTTTAAGGAACTGTCATGCTTTTTTCTTCAAAATTCTTGCTTTGGGGGTGATGGCTTCTTGACCTACTGACCAACTGGCTTTCTTTCAATTACATAAACAGGAAGGAATGGTGGAAAGTGAAGGAGCTGAAAAAGCTCTTTCAAGGAAGACCATTCATTCAACAAAGACTTATTGAGCACCAACCATCCATTCAGTCAACCTACCGAGTGCATGCTAGAAGCAAGGCCCTGGGCTGAGGACACAGCCCATGCCATCCAGCTGCCGCTGACCACTAGGAAGACAGATGTGAAAAAACAGATGCCAGCCTGCACGAGGAACAAGAAGAGAGAAGAGAGGGTGCAATGAGAGCACCCAAGATGGGCACCTAACCCAGACTAAACGAATAGAGAACTGTTTCCTGAAGGTTGACTTCTCAGCTGCATTTTTTTTTTTTTTTTCTGAGCTGAATTCTGAGGGCTGAGGAGGTCAGTCAAGCTAAAGAGAATGGTGGGTGGGAGCTACAGGTTCCTGGCAAAGAAGGGGAGTTTGAGAGAGTATGAACAGTTTTAAGAAATCTTATAATAATGGATAGACCTGGAGCATAAGGAGAAATATTGGGACAAATGACACAGGAGATGCAGGCAGGGGGAAATCACTAGGAGCTTCAATATATGCTAAGAAGCTTGATTTTTATCCTGTAGATCAGTGGTTCTCAAACAGGTACAATTTTTCCCCCTTTAGCCCCGGGGACATTTGTCAAGGGCTGGAGACATTTTTGTTTGTCAAAACTAGTTTGGGAGGTGGGAGGTGTCACTGGCATCTAGTGGGTAAAGGCCAGGGATACATCTAAATATCCTGCAATGACAGGACAGCCCCACAACCAAGAATTGGCCAGCTCCAAGGTCAACAGTGCTAAGCCTGAGAAACCCTGGTGAAGACAGAGGGGAGCTGCTGAAGGAGAGTTAAGGAGGACCACTGAGATTATGCTTGGGTATTTGTTTTAGAAAGATCACTCTGGTAGCAATATGGAGAATATTAGTCCAAAAGGAGGCATGGGCTCAGCGCCCATAGCTCAGAGAGTAAGGTGCCAGACACATACACTAGGGCTGGCGGGCTTAAGCCTAGCCCATGCCTGCTAAACAATGACAACTGCAACCAAAAAATAGCCAGGTGTTGTGGCAGGTGACTGTAGTCCCAGCTACTTAGGAGGCTGAGGCAAGAGAATCGCTTAAGCCCAAAAGTTTGAGGCTGTTGTGAGCTGTGACATCACAGAACTCTACAGAGGGTGACAAAGTGAGACTTAGTCTCAATAAAAAAAAAAGGAGGCATGAAAATCAGTTCAGAGGTAGTCATGCTAAGAGGATCTGTAGTCCTAAGGAGGTTATAATAGAGATGAAGAAGAAACGATAGTTTTAAAAATCTTTAAAATGTAGGCTCGGTACCTGTGGCTCAACAGGCTAAGGCGCCAGCCACGTACACCTGAGCTGGCGGGTTCGAATCTAGCCGAGGCCCGCCTAAAAACAATGACAGCTGCAACCAAAAAACGGTTGGGCGTTGTGGCGGGCACCTGTGGTCCCAGCTACTTGGGAGGTGGAGGCAGGAGACTCACTTGCGCCCAGGAATTGGAGGTTGCTGTGAGTTGTGATGCCACAGCACTCTTACCCAGGGTGACACAGTTTGAGGCTCTGTCTCAAAAAAAAAAAAAATCTTTAAAATGTAAAAGTAGGGCTTCGTGCCTGTGGCTTACGCGGCTAAGGCGCCTGCCATATACACCTGAGCTGGCGGGTGCAAATCCAGCCTGGGCCCGCCAAACAACAATGACGGCTGCAACTAAAAAATAGCTGGGCGTTGTGGCGGGCACCTGTAGTCCCAGCTATTTGGGAGACAGAGGCAGGCGGCTTGAGCCCAGGAGTTGGAGGTTGCTGTGAGCTGTGATACCATGGCATTCTACCCAGGGTGACAGCTTGAGGCTCTGTCTCAAAAAAAAAAGAAAAAAGTGAAGTAGTATGATTTTAAAATTGACTCATATCACAGGAAGACCATGATACCACTCCCCAAAACAAGGAGTTAAGGAGGAAGCATATATTGAAAAACACGTTAAACAGTTTGGGGCATGTTGAGTATGAGATATCCGTGGGCTATCTAACATGGAAATGTCTAGCTGGCTATTTGGGTCTGGACATCAGGAGATAGATCTGGGCTAGAAGAAACAAGATGTGGGAACTGTCAGCATATGGGTAGCAGAGGAAGCTATGGAATGGATGAAATCGCCCTAGGGGAGAGTGTACACAACTAAGAAAATCCCCAACATTTAAGATCAGTTGGAGGAGACACAAAAGCGGCTCATGAAAATTACAGAGGAGTTTCAGAAAGAAGGTAGTGGTCAACAGCGAACAATGCTGTTGAGATAGAGAACGAAAGGTCGAGAATGAACAAGAGAACAAAAATGCAGGTCAAGTAAGAGACCAAGAGGAAAGGGAATGTGCATTTAGCAAACCAGGACACTGCATGGCCCTGGTGAAAGCAGTTATAGTCAATAAGGGGCAGAAGCAAAAACAGCTGGTCAGCTGCACAAAGGAAAGGAAGGAAAGAAGACAGCACCCTGATGATCTTTTTTCCCCTCAAGAGAGATGCTAAGGGATAATCTTTGTTGTTGCTGCTGTTGTTGTTTTTTAAAGGAAGAGATTTGGATGTGTATAGGCCAATGGGCAAGATAAGATAGGATGAAAATGAGCAAGAAGGGGTGAAAATAGAGAGTGGGAGAGGATGGGGCCCAGAGCCCAGGTGGAAGGGTCAGCTTTGGATATATATTTAAGAAAAAGACATAATACAGGTGGACGTAATTACGAAGCTCATGAGGAAAAAACAAAGTTAAGAAAGTTCCTATTAAAGACCCAAGGGCTTACATCTCTAGAAAGAGTCAAAAGATAATGCCTTCCCTGTCTACCTATCCTACCCTAGCTACTTCTACTTTCAAGACCCAGTACAGACTTATCTTCTAGGAAGACTCCTCTGAAGGCTCCAGTCAGATGGAAATCTCGTCCCTACCTGGATTTTCACAGTTCTTTGTACTATTTACACTTCTTACTACCTGCACTTGGGACAGGGGCTCTGCCTGTAGATCTCTATACCTACTACAAGGCCTTGTACTAAGAAGGGACCAGGAAGTACCTACCAGATGAAGACCTGGGCAACATGCAGTGCGCATGCTGGTGCCCCATGGGCAGGACAGATATTGAAGGCTCTAGGGAAAAGGTGACTGCTCATCTACTGGGGGTGATAATGGAGACTGCATGGAAGGATGGGCGCTGAAGCATGTTTTAAGGGTTGAATTTCTGTGGTTAAAAAGATGGGGAAGAGGGATGAAAAAAATATTCAAAGTGGAGAAAAATAATAGCAAAGCCACTTTAAAGCATGTTTAAAGAGCAACAAATTGTTCTATTTGCTAGAGAAGATCTAACAACAAACATAGTAAATCACTGCTGACATTTATTGAGTACTTACTACATTGTCAGGCACTCATTAAGAATTTTATCTACATTATCTCCTTTAATCCTCGCAACTACTATACATCCTCAATACAGCAGGGGTTCTTAATATGGTACCTCCTAAAACTCATTTGAGTCCCAAGAAACTATGCAGTATTTTTGTGTGTCTGTGTATGTGTGTGTGCTTATTTTTCTGGGGAAATGGTCCTTGATTTTAACCAAATTTTTAAAGGGGTATTTAACCCAAAAAGAGTTAAGAATCATTAGCATATAGAATCCTGTGCTATAAGGCTGAACATGGTTATGATATGTAGGCTCCAAGTGGAAGAGCCTGAACACAGATTGAGGGCCCTGAAGACAATGGAAGGCAGTAAAAGTGCTGAGCTATGAGTCATACAGGCAAAACAATATTCTGGCAGATTATTAACATATGCAAGTAAGACTGAGCTTTGTGAATACATAGGTGTTGGAGAAGAAGGGAGAAGAAAGAGAAAGAGAAGTCAAGGATAGGATTTTTCTGAAAGAAAGTCACCAAAAAATGAATGAGATTTTCTGATTTCCTATTTCTCTCAAAATGGAACTCACGGTTGTTCATATTTTAGTTGCAACATACATAACAAGATTTACATTTAAAGGATTTTAAAAATACCATTATATGTTTTGTTTAGAATTTCTCCACTTGTTTACAGAGAGGAAATCCATAAAACAAAGACAGTGGCCATCAGTTTTGAGGCAGCCATATTCAAGGCAATCTCACATTCAGAATTTTCAAAAAAGGGGGGGGAGTTTTAATCAGGTCCAATTACACTGATCTCAAATACCAACCTTGACCCATGCTTCTATGTGCAGCAGTGCCTACTTTCTCAGCAGCTACGTGTGGCAGATTGCATTGTTCAAGATGGCTACAAGAAAATCTCCCATCTCACTTACACTGTGATGTTACACTCCTCCCATTGAAGGGTGAGAGCCTCTGTTTCCTTTCCCAATTCTGGAAGGGCCTGTGACTACATGATGAAAATGACATCGTAAGACTTCTAAGTCTAGACCATAAAAGGCAATACACCTTCCATCCACCTGGTTCTTTTGGGACACTTGCTCTTAGAACTCAGCCATCATGCTGTAAGGAAGTCCAAGCCACATTAAAAGGCCATTTATAGGTGGTGTGCTGACAGCATCAATGTGAATGAAAAAGCCTTTAGGATAACTAGCCCCAGCTATTGTTTGTCTACAAAACCACATGCGAGATCCCAAGTGAGAACCATCTAGCTGAGCTGAGGCAACTTTCAGAACTATGAGAGATAATAATAAAATGACTATTATTAATTTAAGCCACTAAATATGGAATAACTCATTACAAACCAATGTATTTTATAATTGGAACTTCAGCTCATCGTGATTCCCTTCTAGCTAAGTCCCTTTAAAAAGAAAAACAAAACTACACTAATAATCTCAACCCACTGAAGTATCGTTGCTGTCCCCAACATTCAACTGAGAGGTTCTTACAGCAGTTAGCTAACATCAGAGATCCCCAGTTGCCAAATACAATGGATAGCTTACCATCCTTAACGTACTTCACCTTGCTATGCTATGTGATACTGTTATATATCCCTACCTTCTTCAGTTTCACTTGCTTTGCTCTCCCCCAATTCTCCAAAGACACATCTATTGCTACTCTCAGCCACTTAACTACTGTGTGCTTGAAGATTCCAACTTTTCAATCTATAGATTTTCTGAGAGCCAAATACTTAGGCTTCATTCTATCTCGATGTTTCTGATTCCAAATAGTGAACTTTATTTAATTTATTATTTATTTTTAGAGATGGGGTCTCACTGTGTTGCTCAGGCCGGAGTGCAGGGGCTATTCACAGGTGTGATCCTACTACTTTTCAGTAGTTTTGACCTGCTCCATTCCTGACCTGGGCCAGTTAGACAAGAAGGTAGTCCCTCCACTCTTGGAAGGTCACCATAATGATGCCAGACTTCATGAGGACACCTGATGGGCATAGCACACTACATCCCAGAACTCCTGGGCTCAAGCAATCCTCCTGCCTCAGCCTCCAGAGTAGCTGGGACTATAAGCATGCAATAACGCGTATGGCCCAAATAGTGAACTTTAGGCTGGGTGTGATGGCTCATGCCTGTAATCCTAGCACTCTGGGAGGCCAGGTGAGAGGATTACTTGAGCTCTGTTCAAGAACAGCCTCATCAAGAGACCCCATCTCTATTAAAAGTAATAGAAAAGGCTTGGCGCCTGTGGTTCAAGCAGCTAAGGCGCCAGCCACGTACACCTGAGCTGGCGGGTTCGAATCCAGCCAGGGCCTGCCAAACAACAATGATGGCTGCAACCAAAAAACAGTCGGGTGTTGTGGCGGGTGCCTGTGGTCCCAGCTACTTGGGAGGCAGGAGACTCGCTTGAGCCCAGGAATTGGAGGTTGCTGTGAGCTGTGATGCCACAGCACTCTACCCAGGGTGACAGCTTGAGGCTCTGTCTCAAAAAAAAAGTAGTAGAAAAATTAGACAGGTGTCACAGTGACCACCTGTAGTCCCAGCTACTTGGGAGGCTGAGGCAAGAGGATCACTAAAGCCCAGGAGTTTGATATTGCTGTGATCTAGGTTGACTCCACAGCACTCTAGCCTATGCAGAGAACGAAACTCTGTCTCAAAAAATAAAATAAAATAAAAAATAGTGAACTTCAGGTTTGACTTCTCTCCTGAGCTTCAGGTATATATTCACTTACTCATTCAACAAATACTTATGAAACAATTGCATGCCAGTCAACAGGACAATGCAGACAAAGTTCCTATCTTACGTTCTTCTAAGTATGTCAGAAAAAAAACCAAATAATTACAGATGATGACATACTGGATGAAGATAGCAGACTGAATGAATGTATCTAATTTTACTCCTTCTTAAAACTTCAATAAAACCTCATTAAAAGAATATTATTTTAAGGACAAAGCCCAAAGGACAGAGAGTAGGAGAAGTGAGGGCAATGGAGCACTAAATTTCTGAAATCTAAAAAGTTGATCAACAAGTGAAAATACCTTGATGGACTCAAGATAGCCAAAGACTACGGGGCAAAAGGGAAAGCCAAGAATAAAAATCCACGGCACTTCCCTGAGGGCAACAAAGAAACTGTGTCTCAAGAAAAGAAAGAAAGAAAGAAAGCAAATGACAACCTCAGGCAGCTCCAGAAGTGAGGAGTAAAAGAAGTAGTTTCAACAAGGGCTGGGTGAGAAGCAGCTGGACCTACAATCCCTCTCCCCTTGGTGCCACTGAAGGATTGCCTCTCCCTGATGCTGATGGATGTCTATACATTTATTCCCTGGAGAGTTTCTCTCAAGAGAGGTTCCCACACAGAAGGCAGAAATATCCTTCAGATATCCTGAACATAGGGGTAGTAAATGAGTGACACATCCTAATCTTGAGATTTAGCCTCTAGCCCTAATCCCTGTAGGAATTCAACTGGGCTTTTACTCTCAGGAAACTGAAGAAGTTCTCTAGGGAAAAATGGTCAGCCTGAGAGGAAAGAGTAGAAGGTACAGATTAAGCTTGAGGAGTCCTGAAGTCATGGCCTATTAAGATCATTCGGTCTGGCCCCTGCAACCCGCCGCCCAATGTCTGGGTCCTCCAGCGTCGCCGCAATGAAGAAAGTGGGTCAGCAGCTCAGGCTGGAGGCCCGGCTCAACCGCGTTAGTTTCCCAGGCAGCCGCAGACCTGAAACAGTTCTGTCTGCAGAACGCTCGACATGATCCTCTCCTGACTGGAGTATCTTCAAGTACAAAACCCTTCAGACCCCAGAAAGTCTGTTCTTTTTTGTAGTACAGGGGATCTTCCAAAGGTTTTTCAAACCACTTTTCATCAATCTGCAAATGTTCCAGAGAGCTAAATTTTTGAAGCCTGTACAAAATCTTATCTCTGTAACTCATGTTATGCCATAACAAAAACTTCTAAACTTCTACTTTTGTTAGTTCTTAACATCTACCTCTCTGAATTTTCATGAATTTGTTT
>CAUYON010139275.1:0-22989 GCA_963573935.1 Arctocebus calabarensis
AATGTCTTTATATAGTGATCAAGAAAATGCCATGAAGGCTATCTGTAACAGTACGATCAAAACATTTCTGAATGTATGTGAATCGTGCCCTATGATTGCACCAATGTACAGAATTATGATTCAATAAAATTATAAAAAATATATATATGCCCAAATAGTAGGTTTTTAGCTCAGGAAATTCTGGAGCAAAGCAAATATTTCGATGAAAACAAGTCTGTATAAACATTGGTCTGGTTGCAAGTTAAAATAATAGCAATAATTTGCTAGAATGATATCATTGCAAGGAGAGTTTATGATGTGCACAGTTGGATTTACAAATGTGAAAGAAAGAAATGAATGGATCATTTAACTTCAGTCAGAGAAAAGCTTCATCTCCAGGACCCCTCTGGGCAGAGATAAAATTGAAGATTCTACTGAGTACATTATCTATAGAAGGACAGACTTACCTTGTCCCTTCACAACATTCTAGCTAAATGCTGAATATATTATTAAATAGCATTGAGTATTTAATTTCTAGGTCAAATGAATTGGTTGAATACTCTGGCCTGATGTGGGTCTCCCACACAAATGGCAGTGGGAGTGGGAACAATTTGTCTTCCTTCCGGCTTGTACCTCTTTGATGAAGGCCAATACTTTGGTTAACTGTGAGACCAGAACCTGACCAACTTGACACCTGCACACACGCTTTTCATCATTTTTACCTACTTTTCAAACTAAGCTCTTCGAAGAGCTTAAACATTTGGAAAGCAAAAACTAGAAAGATTTGCTTCTTTTACTTTTTGCTCTGCCTTAGACGTATCTTAAGGGAGTAAAGTACAAGGCCAGCTAACTTCTTAAATAACAGAAAATTGATGTTTTTAAGAAGAAAAAATATAATAATAAAATCCCCCAAAAGCGTTTATCCTGAAACAATCATGTTTCCTTCTTCCTGATAGGTTCAAACTAGTATTTACCATATCATCCTCTCCCTGAATGCCTCCTCATCCCAAGTGCAGGGTAGTCACAATAGTCGATTTTTTTTGCACAGTAATTTCCAAAGTCAGGATTGTATCAGAATTGCTTGCCATGCTTTCTTGAGACATAAAATATTTTTGCATAACCTATATTTGATTCATTATTTTCCCTCATCCCCAAGAATATCTAATCAGAGTTAAATACAGAGAAAGAGCAACAGGTCACCTTTTCATTGCCCCAGTAAAACATGAAAGACTCAGTATGTTATTTGTACAGGTCTCTGTCAAATATAGATGGGTGGTGGATTGGAGTGCAGGAGACTCATTCCCATTGCTTCGATGAGTGTATTCTGGGTGATTTGTTTTGCTATTTTGATTTTTAAGATTAGAAATATAGTCTGTCCCACTTTCAATGCCATCTTGACATTTGGAATCTCTTTGACTCCAATGGGATTATTTAATTATTGTATGTCATTTCCCTGCCAGGAATAATAAAGGTCACTTACCAAAAATCCAATTAAAATTTAAACTTTATGTTAATAATCTGTTATAAAGAAATCCCAACATTTTCAGAAATGACTTTTTTCAAGTCAGGTAGCACGGCCACCAGATAATTAAAAAGCAGGAAATACAATTTCTATTAATGAGACTGTCTTTCCCTTTTGTGTCCCTGGCCTCTTCCCCATGACACCTCACCTAATTGTGCCCCCTTTGTGAGCCAAATGAGAAAATGAATTAAAACTGAGAAGGAAGAGGGAGACTTTTTTATTCTCTCAAAAGAGAATGAGCCATTCCTTTTAGAAGTGAGTAAGTATGCTATGCCCAGTCCATTTCCAGCTATAAAGGACACAACAAGAGAAGGCTCGGGATCTACTAATGAGTATTTGTAAAGGACCCAGCTCATTGAAATGCCTGTGTGAAAGAGTGAACAAATATCTTAGTAAGTTTTAACAGAAAATTCTGAGAAATGTTTGGCTTCTGCAGCTGTCGTTTTAGTAAAAGGCACACTCATATACATCTTTGAAGGAACATGAAATAGTGTATTACTTTAAGGAAGAAAACAAAGTGTTACATCTCACTAGCATAAATCAGACTTAAAACATAGAATGTGATTTTTGTTTGTTTTTTTCTGGTTTTCAAAGAATAAAGGCCTTTTTTATATTTCTATATTAAGAGTATGAAACACGTAACTCATTTCTGAATAAATTTTTTTTCACAGTTCTTTCTTTTTTTTTTGACCAGGGCTGGCCGGGCCTGCACCCTACTCCTATGAGCCACAGGCACCGCCCCACCATTATTTCTTCGTATAAAAAGTTTTTCTAAGAGTTTTGTCCTATTCCTTAAATTTCCTAGATAACGTTACTGAAAAGCTGTTTGTTTTAGATCATTTATGTTTCAGCTGTGTTCCTTCAAACAATATCCACTAAAGAAGAACATCGTCATTCTTAGGCAAAGCAAATTCTTATAAAGGAAACAGAGCACAGGAGCTGTTCATACCTTGGGGAGTGCTGATGGTCAATGAGGAAAGCTTTGGCAGTGCGACAGGGGTCTGCTCTGGAAGAAGATGCTCATTTGATTATCAGCAAAAGACTGCATGTTTTCTAAAATTATTGTAGTGAAGAGTCAGAAATTTCAGAGTATTGTTATTCCATCTATTATTTGTTAAAAGATGTCTCAACTTTCTTCAGCAATCTGCTTTGAAGACTCAAAAAGTCTCTATTTTTGTGCATTAATCATCCATGCAAAAAATAGGAGCTGTTGCTATACTTATAACCTTATTTGATCACCCAGAAAGAAAAAAAATACTAATAAGAGGGCTCTATTTATAAACATAAATTAATTTTGTTCTTAACCTATAATTTGGGTACTTTAGGAAGTATTTTAGGTGATTTACAAAACAGATAAACGCAGAGACACAAACAGTAAAATTCTGAGAACAGGTAAAGTAGTTAAGGCTGAAATAATGAATGAGAATAGAGAGAAGCTTATTTGTGCTGAAAATTAGGCTAAATACAACTACTGAAGGTTAATAAAACCCTAGATTTTCACTTGCTATCAACAAATTCAAAATGAAAACACAGTGAATAATTGGTTCTGATAATCTAAGAAGTGCCAGTCTGTTTTTCAGGAGTAAATGCTTCTAAAAAATTCTTAATACCAAACTCTAAGAATAATTTTGTGGTAACTTTTTATATAAGTGATATTTAACAATTTTGAAAGGGTCTTCAAGATTAGTTTATAAAACCTACAGAAATAATTTTCAAATGAGAATTTTAAAATATCTACTATTGATAGAAGTTGAATTATAATATCAAAATGAAAACTTTGAAATGACATCTTGTGTTTAAAATACCCCTAAGTTCTGCCCAGAGTTAGATGGGATTGGTTTACTCCTTTTCTGTTGATTAATTTGAGTTGTCTGTATATTCTAGTTATCAACTCTTTGTCAGATTGATACACTGCAATTGTCTTTTCCCATTCTGAAGGTTGTCTTTTTGCTTTAGTTGTTGTGTCCTTAGCTGTGCAGAAGTTTTTCAGCTTAATTAAGTCCCGTTTGTTAATTTTTGTTGTTATTGAGATGGCTGCTCAAGTCTTTATCACAAAATCTTTTCCCAGTCCAACATCATCAAAAGTTTTCTCTGACAAAGATGAATGGCTAACAAACATTTGAAAAAGTGTCATCATCCTTGATCATCAGAGAAATGCAAATCAAAACCACTCTGAGATATCCTCTAACACCAGTAAGAATAGCCCTCATCACAAAGTCTCAAAGCTACCGATGAGGGTGTGGATGTGGAGAGAAGAGAACACTTTGATACTGTTGGTGGCACTGCAATCTAATACAACCTTTTTGGAAGTAAACATGGACAATCCTCAAATAACTCAAATTAGACATCCTATTTGATCCTGCAATCCCATTACTAGGCATCTACCCAGAAGGAAAAAAAAAATCATTTTATCATAAGGACATTTACATCAGATTGTTTATTGCAGCTCAATTTACAATCACCAAAGCGTGAAAAGAACCTAAGAGTCCACCAACACAAGAACGGATGAACAAGTTGTGGTATATATATACTATGAAATACTATTCAGCTATTTAAAAAGATGGAGACCTTACATCTTTTGTATTAACCTGGATGGAGGTGGAACACATTCTTCTTACTAAAGTGTGACAAGAATGGAGAAACAAGAATCCAAAGTACTCAATTCCAATAAGAAAGCAGTAGATGAGCTAAAACAAGGGGTGGAGTAGGGAATGAAGGAGTGGGGAGAGGGGAAGAGGGGGAGGACTGTGGGGGTCACAGCATATGGCACACCTCTTGGGAGTGGGATACAATTACAAGAGGGACTTTGCCTAATAACCATAATCAGTGTAACCTTATTCTTTGTACCCTCAATGAATCCCAAACAAGTGCAAAAATTAAAAATAAAGTATCCATAACTCCTACAAGGAAGACATGAAATAAAGTCCATGGCAAAAATGGAGATTGAAACTAAGTTAATTAAGATGAAAAAATAAATTCAAATTTAGATTGTGATTTTATACTTTTCCCAAACCACCTGTGATGAAGCCTCTCTTTTCTTAATATAATGAACATTCCACTTCTCTACCTAAAAACTATCACATAAAATAAAGAGTAAAAACACAGAGCAAAATTTCAATTGAAAAGCAAAAGATAATTATTGCTAATTAATTTGTATACTGTTATGCCTGTAAATTGACATAATTCTAATTATCATAGTTTCTATTTTTATAAAGATGTATTTCAAAGGAACATAAAGTGATTTCTTAATAGTATTTTCTCTTGAACAAATCTGGACAGTGACAATCACAATGATTTGATTATTTTTGACTCCTAATTTAAATATCAAAACTGTTATTCTCAGGTGAGAAAATTTGCAATCTTATAAGAAAATATACTACTGATTCATTTGTTTACCTCTGAAAAATGTCTCCTACATTAGTTAGTAATCACAGATTAGAAAATAAAATTTTCCTATTCACTAAATATTAATGTGTTTCCAACAACAGAGCCACATTTTAAAATGTTTATAATATATTGGTCATTTCAAAATTATACATATATATTATTTTTGGTCACCTACTTTGGTACCTACAACTGGAACTGAAAAGGAAAGGAGGCAAAGTGAACTGACACACATAGAACATCTATTGTGGGCCCACATTTTGCATTCATAAGAACATGGCATTACAAATAAAGAGAAGTCAAGTCAGTCTAGTATGACTGAGTCAAAATTACATTTGAAAAAATGATAAGTATTCTGAAGCAACTGTACCCATCTTAACATCCATATATGTCCATTCAACAACATCAAAGGAGAACAGATTTGAAAAAATGCTTAGAGCAGCGATATAACCCACTTGGTCCTCAGTTCATCCATTGTGTTGCTAATACTAGACATCTATATATGGCCACTCTGCATGCACATGATGTCTTATAAACATCCCATACAAGTTCATCATCATAAATCAATTATCATAAAACCATTATCTACCTACTAGTTGTATAAATACTTGGGCAATTCCAATACGGAATCAAAGTCCATTAAAGATCCCAGAAATAGAAAGAATATTAAAAGAATGTCTTTTCACAGGAATCACATAGAATTTCCTATGTGATCTGAAAAAATGTTTCAAACCAGCAGCAGTGGCATTAGGTGTGGGGAGAGAAGGGAATAAAGGACTATAATGTGAATCCTCGATCAAGAGAAAAGCATCAGATATTCTGGAATGGCTAAGCACCAGATGTTAGCTTTGAAGAATTCATTTCCAAAAACAATTACAGCATTTCACAGATGTTTGTACCCTTCACAGATGTGTGTACCACACAAACGCAAATGAGCACAATTGGTGAGGAAATGATTTTTAAAAAATAATGGCTTTAGTTTTCCTAATTTATGAAGCTAATCATTTTCTTCTTTCTTTTCTTTTCTTTTTAGTTTTTTTTAAAACTTAAAACCAACTTAAAACACAAATAAGAATATTTTAGGAAACTCCCCATCTATTAATTCCCCATGTCCCCATTACCTGCTGAAAAAACACATGGGATGTTAGTAATAGCTTTATATCTCTGTTTTCTCTTTACTTCTTTCATTTCTATTAGTTATTGAAGACATATATATTTTGTCTCTCTCAAATCTTTAGATCCTAATGCACAATATTCTTTATTAACTATGATTATATTCTCTTATCCGATGTCTAATCAATATTTAGTCACCTGTATTAATTTTAGGAACAGTCTTCATCTCAAACATGGTGTACTAATATATAGACAAAGTTCTTAATTTATACACATGTGTAGTACTTTGTTTCACTCTTTTCCAGCTATTAAACCCTGTCACACTATGATTTCTAAACACAATACAATGCTTAAGGCAAGTTAACGCTTTCTTGATGTTGTAATAATGTCTTTGGAGGATCATGTAGCATAATAGCACTGCACACAAAGAGCTCACACTCCATTTGCTGTGCTGTTTCCCCCATCAGCTGCATGGGCACCACCTTGACTACAGGAGATGAAAAACCTTATCTCACAGTCAAAACCATTTCTAGTACCTTGCTACTAGTACCAAGCAATAAATTCCACCTGACTTGTGTCAAGTTATTGAGCCATTGTTTGATGGCACAACATAACAATATCACACACACACACACATACATACACACACCGCTAAGCTGTGTGGTAGCTCAGACCTAGAGTAGATCACTCTGCCGGAGGCTACACACTGCTTCCTCCACACGCCCTGGGTGTTGGAGATAGACTTGGCTTGCAGAGAAAGGCAATACTCATATGGGGTGAGAATTGCAATTTTCTCCACACCCTGTGAAAACCTGTGAATTAGAGAATTAGGTTTATAATGTGCAAAATTAAAAGAACAGTAGGAAAGAAAAGACATGTTTTAAAGAGGTTTTAGACTCTGAATGTAGTTTTATTCAATCACACATATAGGAAGACTAAAGCTTAATATTATTAAAAGGAACAACAAAATGCCTCTGACTCCTAACCTTGTTCAGCTTGCAGCAAAGAACAAAGAAGACACTTTCAATTTTGTATGTTCTATTTTTTAAGAAGATTTGTAAGTGATTCTATGGAAAACTATTATTTATAATGAATGGTTTTTGCATGTAAAAATCAGAGGAAAAAATAAGAGAAAAAAGATTAAAATTGTGTTTTCCAATGTTCCTCTAAAAAAGAAAACTGTTTTTCCTAAATAGTAATTTTGCAAACTATAAGTATCAGCACTTTTCTTTGCAAGAAACTAGATGAAGATGAAATAAATGGTAACCCAAATGCATTTTAGAACTGAAGCACTCTGCCCCATCCTGTGTGTGTTGCGTGTGTTAACATTTTAAAGTCCCCAAAGTGAAAAAGAGTAGTTATCTTCTTCTCATTCCGTTTAAATAAAAAGGATAATTAGCCATCGGTTGATAGGCACTTGGGGGGCTTCAACATCGTGGCAATGTGATTTGAGCTGCAGTAAATATTCTAGTATGCATACCCTTGTGGTAATATGATTTTTTTTTTCTTCTGAGTAGATAGCTAACAATAGGATTGTAGGATTAAAAGGAAGTTGACTTTTAGTTCTTGGAGAATTCTCCATATTCCCTTTCATAGAGATTGTATGAATTTGCAACCCCACAAACAGTGCAGAAGACTTCCCTTCCCTCCACATCCATTCCAGCATCCGTGGATTCAGGATTTTGTGATGTGGGATACTCTCACCAGAGTTAGGTGGTATCTCAGAGTAGTTTTGATTTGCATTTCTCTGATGATGAGGGGTGGTGAGCATTTCTTCATGTGTTTTTTGGTCATTAATCTCTAATCTTCAGAGAAATTTCTGTTCAAGTCTCTTTCCCACTTATAAATGTTTTTTTTTTTTTTCCCTTGTTGATTAGTTTGAATTCTCTGTAGATTCTAGTTATCATCCCTTTGTCAATTCATAACTTGCAAATTTCTCCTCGCATCTTGAAGGCTGTCTGTAATTGGTCTGGGAAAAGACTTTATGAAGAAGACCCCTTTGGCAATTGCAGCAACCCCAAAAATAAACAAATGGGACATAAACAAACTAAAAGGCTTCTACATAGCTAAGGTACCACAACTAAAAAAAATTGCACACTTTCTGAATGTTAATGTCGCATGTTCTCTTTGTGGCTGTTAAAAATATGTATTTTATAGTTAATTTCTAACAGGTTTCTCTTAAAAAGTACTTTTAAAATTAAGGCCTCAGCAACCATTATCAAAATGGAGTTACCCGAACTAAAGGTTCATATCATCAAATGTAAACTAATTTTTTCCTGGAGTTTCAAGATAACAGTAAAGAAAATGTGCACAGTCAGTTTCCAAAAGAGGCCTTTTAAATCTTCAATAAGCACGATAGTGAAATTAACTTGGCTTTAATTTGAAAACAAAAATGTTAGCTTGAACTAACCTGATGTTAACTAGCTAGTTATTTTTCTAATACTCTTATCATCTTGTCCCATTTTACAAAACAAATAGCTTTGAAAAGACTAATAGGCTCTTTGACTTTGCTTCTCCTTTCTTTAGTCCTTCAGTATCTATAAAGTCCATTTCTTCCTTCTCAGTTCACTGGAAAGTATTTCTGTTCTATGAAATGTAGTATTGGCCAATTTTAGAAAACATGAATAAAGTTATTAAGCTTAAAATGTCTTTAACCAAACAAAGACCCTTGAATCGTTTCATGTATTATAAAAGTTTGATGACTTAGAAAGACAAAGATTAATACTACTGAAGCCATCTTACCCTTTCATTGTTAACAGTATAAGAATTCGGCACACACGCTTACTACACTTACATAATGTTTATTTATTTCCTATAGATAAATTTGAGAAAGACAAACTCAAAAAAAAAAAAATAGAAAAACTCACCTCTAACTGTCTAATACATCTGAGAGTCAAAGATTTGTCGGAACTATTAAAGCTACTTTTAGTGGATACAACACAGAACTTTGAAGGATCTGGTGGAAGATCCATTCACACACATTGCTTAATTGTAACCACCGGCTCTTAGTCTACTCTTTTTTCAGGCAGCTTTTTATTATTTGACTTCATAGCACCCTACTGATATAGATATGAGGGACAAATTACTGGGTGCAATTCATAGCCATTTAAAGAAATTTAAATTGTCACAATGCAAACTTAGAATAACTTACTACCTCTTTTGTGCCAGAAAGAGTACAACTTTGTGTTTTTTCTGTAAATCGACCACAGCAATAAAAAATCCACCCTGATTTTTGTAGAATAATTGGGAATTCTTTCTGTTGTCTTCATGCATTAATATCTCTATCATCCATCATAATTTTTTTTCAATTCTTTTTTTATATAATTTGTTTTTTATTATTAAATCATAGCTGCTTGATTGTACATTAGTGCAATCAAGAGGTACAATGTGCTGGTTTCATATACAATCTGAAATGTTTTCATCAAACTATTTAACATAGCCTTCAGGGCATTTTCTTTGTTATTGTATGAAGACATTTGCATTCTGCATTTAGTAAGTTTCACCTGTTCCCTTCTAAGATGAAACATAGGTGTGGCCCCACTATTTACCCTCATTCCACCCCAGCTTCTCCCCTCTCCTTCCCTCCCTTTCCCCTTTCTCCATATTCTTGTGATATAGTTGGGTTATAGCCTCCATATGAAACCCCAGATTTTTAATGCTGATGTTGCAATAACTTTGCAATTTAAAAAAATGGGGATAAATTCTTTTGCTTATAATAGCCATTTACCCTCAGATGAAAATGTGAAATCAATCAGATGTCAAGATTTGCAACAGATAGTCTGATATGTGAGCCTTCTTTCTAGGAAACAATAGCTGGTCTTAAGAATGAAGCACAATGTAGCTAAGTGGTTGGATCAGCCTAGCGTCCTGAGAATATCTTGCTTATCCCAGAGGCCAGCCCTGAGAGCTGCTTCGCCACTTTGCTGCTAGGATAGGAGAGAGTCAGCTTGGTTCTGAATCTACATGTCCACTCTAGTCCCACTGAATATTTTGATACAATACAGCCATGTTACCTTGTAAATGAATAATTTACAATAGCAGAATTCAAGCATTTGTCCAACAGCACAATTTTAATGTGAAGGATACCTGATAGATGTGTGTGTGTGTGTGTGTGTGTGTATAATAGAAAAATTAAGCACTTGACTTTGAATGCTTTTAAGATTACATATTTTTCAACATTATGTAATGATGTTCAGTATAAACATACATTTACATTGCAGAATAATATTTCATAATGCATGTGATCCATAAACTTGTCCCTGGAGCTCTAGACACATACCAAGGACTTTTGCATGTCTTTTGATAATTCATCAAATCCTTATCTGTAGGCCTAGAAGCTAATTGATATTCAGAAATCTCCAGCTAATCGATGAGGTCTTTCAAATTTTTATCTGATCAACAAGAGTAAAAATAATGAGAAAGGAAGTAACTTGAACATAATATTTCTTCCTTTGAGGTAACAATATTTTATGGTGTATGGTGATATTATTTTACCCCTCCCCAGGTAAGAAAGAGCTGCTACTCCAGTTTGTTACAAATTAATTTAATTTTCCATTCTTGTATCAAATGCCAATATGGGAATAATTTTTAGGGACATTAGTCAAGGGCTGATGAATGTAAACTGTTGAGTGGTAAGATTTAAAATTACATATGTTTTTAATATAAATCACATTGTTACTGAAATAAGAGGGATTTCTTGATGGGTTCTTAAAATATAAAATGTATAAATATAGTCATTAATAGATTTTCTTTGGCATAAATGTGTTATATATTTTAAGTACATGCTAGAGCATTTATTGAAACCATGTGGCTTCTTAGCAGTTATTTTAAAATGTATCACATTAACCACAATTTTTAAAATCTTTCATTGTAATATATAAAAAGCATCTCCTAATATATCTGCACCACCATCCCATTCCTTCCCTCCAGAGTAATTTGGAGGTGACCCAGAAATTTGGGGTTCAGCAGGAATCAGCATTCGCACACACTTTGGGCTCAAGGTCATGGGGAGCTTAAAATTCAAGGGGCATTTAACCATCTTCCCCGATTGAGGAAATTGCATTGGTGGGCACATCTGCATCCAAGTGGGGTGCAGGATTACTGGGAATCCCCTACGTGTGTCCCATAGACTTAGACACTACAACAAAACGAAAACTATTATTTACCAACTGTTCACAACAAGATATCACTTAGACTATTGGTGGCAGAGACACTAAGAAATGAGTCAGCTCAGATCTGGCTAAAGCAAGACCCAAGCAAGTATATTGAAGGCATAGCTGTCTGCTCACCATCACTGCACTGTGTGCATCCTCTTCCTCCTCCAATATCTAATTCAGTGAAATCATCCTTGCCCAGGCCAGCTATGCGTGGGCCTGTTCCTCCCTGAGCTGAAGATTTAGAGGCACAACTGCCTCCATGAACTCTCCACCTCAGGGCTAATTATAGAAGGAAATGTAACTTTCCAATGCCTACAGGACTCTGGCCCTTAGCTGATTGAGGTTAACGATGAAAACCAGATGAAATAAGAATAGCCTCTTTTCCCAGAGCCTTTCCAGGGTAATTCAGAGAGAGAGAATGCGGCAGAGAAGGTGTGCTTTGACCCATTCTATGGGGCAAGTCTCTGATTCCATGTGGTCTTTTTATTCCTTCTGCAGTGGACCAGCCCAAGTGAGGGGACTCTGAAAGGGAATGTCTTCTGACGGGGCCTTAATCCTGATGGATCCCCCATCCTTGCCTTGTGGACCTCACATAAGAATCAGCTCAAAATTGCCAAGTTCTCTACATACATTACCCACCTTTTTCTCAGTCTTCAATTTCCTGCTAAAAATTCACAGGACCAACACCTGCAGGAGACCTTGCAGCTGGACCTTTGCACTCATCTGCCCAAGCTTTTGGAAGGAACACAAATTTCGATTCCACCCTACTTGTCCTCTTCATTCTTATTTGGCATCTGGATTCCTTTCTAAATGTGTCATTAATCAAGAGGTAGAAGACTCTTCCTCCTCTGGGGAGTGTTGCCAATGGAAAGAACAGCCTCTTGTTAAACTCTTGTTCTTATTCCCTGAGGCTGAGATCGAGATTTTCACAACCGTTGGTGACCATGTTTCCAAGATCAACCCTTCTCTCTGGGCTCAAGTGTAACACAAATCTTGGATGAAAAGACAGCTTTCAGAAATGCAATGTAAATTGGAGGGGAAGGTAGAGAAAATGTTAACATAATGACCTCTGGAAGACATGAGAGGAAGAGGCACCCCCTTGGTCTCCACTTGGTCCCCATTGCTCCATATATAACACCACATCTTTGGAAGTGGATAAGAACTGTTGACAATCTATACCAGAGCACACTGAGGGGAAGAGCATGTATCTGCAGGAGGAGCCAGAGCAAGCAAAAGACAGGTGTAGACTGGAAAGAGAGAAGAGACCATGGGCCTAGAGGGAAAGTTTTCTTTTCATCTCTGACTTAAAATGGTGGTGACCATGCTGGGTGGCCTTAAGAGTCTACATGAGAGGCTCTGGGCCACTTAATGATTTGGGTATAACTTGGATATGGCAGAAAAAACTACTTCTGACACACTACCATTTTCAAAAGTATGAGAAGCTATAATTTAAATCTTAATCAAATTATTGTTTTATATATTCTTCTGGCCTCCTAGTGAGTGTGATAAAGAAAGTGATTGTTCAATACAGGTACTCCTGTACCATTTTTCTGCCAAAAATGGTAGAGTGTCAGAAGTAGTTTTTCTGCTTGATATGAAATGCAGAAAAAGCATTTGACAAAATCTAATATCTATTTGGGATAAAACCTCTTAGAAAAGTAGTAATACAGGAACATTTCCTTAACTTTATAAAAGATAAGTACTGAAAAACCTTTAAGTTACTTATTATACCTGTTATACTTAACATTGTTAAATTGGACATTTTCTTCTTAATCTAGGGAGAAGAAAAGGGTATCTTGTTACCACTTCTATTTAGCGACCTACTAGAAGTTCAACCTAATTCAGTAAGTTAAAACTTAGTAAAAATTATACAGATTGTAAAGGGGGAAAAAATACCACAAAACTATCTTTATCCACAGTGACAAGATTGAGCACGTAGAAAATGCTAAAGAAAGAAAGAAACAAAAGCCCCCCCAAACTCCTCCTGAAACTAATAAATGGATATATAAAGGTCACACAATACAAAGAACAATATTAAATGTCAAATCTTTCACCAGCAATGAAAAATTAGAATTAAAAATAAAATAAACAATAAAAATGCCTGGGTACCAATCTAATAAAACACATATGGAGGTATAGGTGGATTACTACATAAAGTGATGAAATAAGTAAAGTAGATATAAATGAATGGAGATATATTCTATGTTAATCGAATATAAGATTCATTGTTGCTTTTACTTCTTCCCTTTGACACTTTGAATGAATATTTGAGGAAATCACAGTCAGTCAGACTCAGCAAGTCTTTTTTATAGGTGTTAACAATATGATTCTACAATTTACGTGGAAAAGCGAAGGATGTGGAATAAATAACATAATAAAATAAAACACAAAGTCTCCCTTCCCCAACAAAGTATAATATCAATAGTAAAAAGGTTAACAAATGATCTAGCTGAAGAAAAGCTAACAGGTTCACTTAATAGGATATCATCTTTAAAAAAAAAAATGCCAAAGACTTTCCATCACTCTAATGAACACTGAGTTTCTCTGCTTGGTCAGACAAGACAAAGTGGCTCAATGAAGGACTTCCCTGAATGGCCCTTGGAAAGATAGAAGATTTTATGTTTTAGAAACAGGATGTTTATTGTGGTTAGATTAATTAAAGGATTGAAACCTTTATCCTGCAAAGAGGAGGATTGGTATATAAATCTGTATTTACTTGGATAAAACACATTCTATTATCCATTGCTCATGAAGGAGTCTTCATTAAGTCCAGTGAGGATCTAGTTAGTATGTCACTGGACTCCAGAATGCTCGAGTTTATAATTGTTCATCATCTTTAGCTGAGGCATCATAAAAAGGACGTATTTGTTTACCATCTTTAGATAACTAGAACCCATTGTGGTTAAACACACCATCCAGTAGTTTAAACAAATATGTTATTTTAGAATAGTTTTAGATTTACAGAAAAATAGACAAGACAGTATGTAGAGTTCCTATTCATAGCCCACACCAGTTGATGTTATTGTTAACATCTTATGTTATGGTACATTCATCGTAATTAATGCACCAATATTGATACATCATAACTAATTAAAGTTCATGCTTTATTTAGATTTTCTTATCCTTTTCAATATTATAATACATTCTTCTTCTATTCTAGGTTCCTATTCTGGTTTCCATTTACTTGGCATGTCTCCTGAGGACCTTTTTTTCTTTGGCGGTTTTTGGCTGGGGCCATGTTTGAACCCACCACCTCAGGTACATGGGGCCGACGCCCTACTTTAAGACACAGGCACCACCATGAGGACCATTTTGATCTTGCAAATTTTCTGACTTTCTTTGCTTTGAAATGCCCCAGCTTGCACTCCATCCTAGGATACCCCAAACTCTTAAGTGATGTTTTTGTTTTTTTTATTTGACTTCATTAAGGTTCACTTTTTGAGTTGTAAAGTTCAATGTTTAGTGTAACATATCCACTTTTACATTATCATATAAAATATCTTCTCACCAGAAAACATCCTCTCTGTTTCATGTATCCAGTCCTCCCAAGCCATGGCAAACATTGGCCTGTTTATCATCCCTATAGTTTTGCCTTTTAGAGAATGTCATATAAGTGAAATCATGTATTATGTAGCTTTTTCAGACTGGCTTCTTTCACTGGATGAAAGAAGTGATATTCATTTAAATTCATCCATGTTTTGAGTTGGCTTACCAAAATTTTACCACTAAGTTGTTAAATTCTTGGTTTTGTTTGCATCTTTAGGACCACTGGCCTACATGAATAAATAAATTAACTAATAAGAGTTAGGTCATCAAGAACTTAGCTATCTAATTTTAAATCCTATTATTCTTTAAATTATTTTATCCTCAATTAGCATGACCAGAAAACTGTGTTAAGGAAAACTATTAAGGGAAAGACCCTTGCATTTAAAAATAATTATTGTTTGGTTTAGTGATCCTTTAACTGTAGTAAGCCTAAAATTCAAAAATACAGAAACAGAAACAAACCACAAAATCTTCCTCAACGCCTAGCATCATGTCAGCCTCTGCATTTCTCCTCTCTGCCTTCATACTGGGAGCCTGTCCTGGTCTCTTTAGCCACATGATGGCGGCATGCGAACACTGCTGTTCATTTCATTCTGGGCACGCTGTCTGATTTGGCAAAAACCAGGCCCAGCGCAGCATGATTGGAAGGTCGTGGTTAAATGAGACCTTCCTGCCAAGACCTGCAATGTGCTCTGTAATGCCAAAAAAATATCTATAATGTCTAATGTCTGGTTGCCATGTGTGAAAATTATACATGTTTTAGCATTTTATTTGTATACCATACAAATGTGAAGTCTGTCATTGAATAATTAGTCCTGGTTCAAGTGTATTATAGGAGACTAAAAACATAGATTTGGGAATTTTCCTTCATAGACAACAAATAAAATTATGGAAGCGTATTAGGTAACTCAGAAAAAATATTATGGATGTCAAAGAAGAGAATTGTGGCTACATGTGAGAAAATATGAACTGAAAATAGTGTATATTCCATATACACTGGGATATTGTATACATGTAGTATTTCATTGTGTATACACAGAGAGAAACTTCAAGGAATTGGGTCAACAATTGAGGATGTTTCACTAAAAACTAAGTGATAAAATACAGTGAAAGATAATAATGATCACACAAGCTGTGCATTCAAAAGAGAATAGCAGGTTAACAATTGAGAGACAACTGGTGCCCCTCGACTGATTCTGTGTGAAAAATTTACAGATATGCTTGGGTATGTAAATGTAAAATAAGGTAACACTGAGTGCTAGTAGTGGTAAATTTTTTAAAAATCTCATTGGTAGGAGAAAGAGTAAAAATACTATGGTAGCTATGAGGGTCCACAGGATTTTTAGAAATATCTATATATCTGTTTAGTAGTTTTATTTATCTATTTTTTCCTTATGATTGTGGGAGAACTACTAGTAATTTGAGTCTGATCTGAAAGAAGAATCTGTAAAAATTGAGAATTCTGAAATGAAATGGGCAAGTAGAGGCATAAGGTTCAAAAGTTGGGACAGAATCAACAATGACAAGCATGAGAATAGGCTGGGGAAATGAGAGAATCTTTCTTTTTCAAGGCAAAGAAAAGGGAAAGAGAGATGGTCATTCATCGTTAATTACTAGGTTATTTCCTTTCAACTTTTCTATCAAAATAATTTCTCCTGTAACTGCAGTGGTCAATCAACAAATTAATAAAGTTTATCAGCACTTGTTTCTGTATCTCCTATATACACTGCTACAATCTTCCATACCAGTACATTAGCACAAGCTCATGAATTTTATAGTATGTCTTTGAAAGAAGAGCTTTTCACAATTCATTGCAATTCTGTTAAAAGTTTTGTATAAACATCTAAATTAAGTTCCTTTAGGAAAAATTAGATGGGTAAATTAGAAGATCAAGACCACAGATTCCACCCCCCTCAAAAAAACCAAGATGTCTCAAATTCATCAAGTTTATCTTGTTCTAGAAAAAACTGCTCTAAGTGATAGGACATAAATATTTTACAAGACTCTATGTCCTCTCAAATAGAGTAATTTTTTCGAGAATGTGATAAATCTATAGAATGCTTATAATACCTATGTAACAGGAAGGGAATACTCTTCCTTATAGGGGAAGAGTATAATAAATACACTCCATATAGAAAAATAAAATTAAATATGGTAAATAAAAGTTCTTAAAAACACTTTTTTGAGGTATGATTGCATGTAAAAAGCTGTACATTTTTAATGTATACAACTTGATGAATTTGAGAATAATTATACACACAGAAAACTATAACCTCCCTCCAGGCCATAGATCAATTACCTCCCAAAGTTTTCTCTTGCCACCTTAATAATTATAATTATCATTATATCTGTTTGTGTGTGGTAAGAATATTTAACATAAGATCTTTTTCTTAGCAAATTTGAAATATACGGTACAGTACTATTAGCTATAGGTACCATGCTGTATAATAGATCTGCAACTTCCCCGCTCATTGCGGCATTGTTAGCAGTAGCTGATACATGGAAATAACCTATATGTCCATCAATAGATGAATGGTAAATAAACGTGGTGTGTGTGTATAAACACAATAGAATATTAACAGCCTTAAATAAAAAGAGGGAAATCCTGCCATTTGCAACAATACCGGTGAGCCCCAAAGATATTACCCATTTATATGAAGAATATTAACTCATTGAAGCAGAAGATAGAATGATGTTTTCCAGGCAAGGGGGAGGAGAAAATGGAAAAGTAATAATCAAAATACAGAAAGTGTCATTTATGCAAGATAAGTTTTAGAGATCTACAGTATAGCAAATAAAATTTCTTACGTTTCTATTGAATGCCCCAAAGAAATCATAGTAGACATTCAGCTGTCATTATAATAGATGAATACACAGTAGTGCTGCATGAATCAGTGAATGCTGTAGAGAGATTTGTATGTGATTGTTATGATGGATAACAAAATGTTTCAGATAAATCTATAGATCTAAGTAATTGTCAAAAATTTCAAATTTTATTTTTTATGAAATGAAGTTTAAAGAACTATTTGATTCATCAGCTCAGCATTACATAAATAAATCACGATGATTTGTTGTCTATAGCTTTGTGACTGTTCATACACTTAATTGCAGAAATTTAATTGATTATAGGGCTCTCGTTCAAACTTCCTTTCTAAAAATCTAAAACACTTCTGAATTTCAGTCTCCCTTGCTATTTATATGAGTTATTTTTTTTTGCAGTTATAAACTATCCCAATGTCTTGTACAGACATTTTTGTATGAGCACACTATCTGTGGGTGAGCAATTTGAGTTCGGCTCAGCTGGGCAGTTTTACTGCTTGCATCTGGTCTCATTCATGTGACTGGAGTGAGGCTGGATCATCAAGGATGGCCTCATGTCTGCTCTTTATCTGGCTATCATCTGGCTGTCCACAAATGCTTCTTCAGCAGACTGGCTGTAGCTTGTTTGTATAATGTCTATATTCTAAAAGTGCAAAAGCATCAACTATAAACAGTAAGGCCTCTTAAAGTCTAGGATGAGAAGCCACTCAATATCATTTTTATCACATTTTATTAAAGAAAATCACAAATCATCACAGTTGAAAAAGCAGAGAAATGAGTGTTATCTCCCTTCACCACGTTGCATCCACCATAGTGCTCTTTCTCATACAAGATTATGGATCCCGGGCAGCCCCTGTGGCTCAATGAGTAGGGTACTGGCCCCACATACCGAGGGTGACGGTTCGAACCCGACCCCAGGCAAACTGCAACAAAAAAATAGCCGGGTGTTGTGGAGGGTGCCTGTGGAAGCCCACCAGCTTCTCAGGAGGCTGAGGCAAGACAATCACCTAAGCCCAAGAGCTGGAGGTTGCTGTGAGCTGTGATGCTACAGCATTCTACTGAAGGCAACAAAGTGAGACTCTGTCTCTTAAAAAAAAAAGATTATGAATCCACATGTTCAGAGGAGGAAAATGTCAAAATGATCAAAGAAAATGTTCCTGTTACTGACGAAGTGTCTAATTCTGGAAACTAGGTTTAATTCTCTTAATATAATTAGTGATGGAAGATAAGAATCACAAACCCAAAGTGAGATATTTGATTATTAATACTCAAACTGGGGAGACTATTATTACCAACCCCTGGCAATCACTAAAAGAATAGAGGTGAAAGACAATAGAAATGATATAGAACTGTGTAAGTAGGGCACTCAATGGGACCAACTTGCATCTTGCTGAATCTGCCCTGTGATTTATGTGCCATGAGTAAATGAGGATGCCCATCAGTTACCTACCAGGAAAAACAACGAAAAGAGAGATGTCCGTTAAGGCAAAGAGATATGTCTGTGCAGAGAAGAAGGATGATATTTGTTCATTATTGAAAATGGAACAAAGGGACCTAATGGAAGAACCTCAGGTGGGAAAGGTGAGCCTAGAGAATTCCAGGTTCAGATCTTTGAAAGAAGCCATTTGTGTTTGAATATTTGATGCTATGATTTATATTGAAAATTTGAAAAAAAATCTCATTTTTGCTGAGAGAATAACACATCTCTATCTGTTGATAAGGATTCAGGAAAAGGACATAAAGACCTTAGAAACAATTTTTGTTTGGATAATAAAGGGCAGGTAAATATTGTGTATGTTCCATGAGTAAATAAACTCAATGAACTGGAAACTTAGAACTAAGAACCATAGCAAGGAAAGATAAATATTAATCTACCCTTGTACAAAGACAGTTTGCATTGAATTCTGAATGCTTGTCCTTTAGGTCATCCTAGGGCAAGAAAACGTTGAAGCCAGAAAAGGACGTAGTCCAAGAGGAAAGGAGATTAGCTGTTGTTTAAAGATAGATGGAGAAAGAGTCATACTTCACCTTTACCTCTGGGTATATAATGGCCTTGGGAATTAACTTGGAGCCATACAAGTCTTAAGCCAAACCAATTACTTGCCTGGGGATATCCTTTCAGTTTCCACTTTCCTTTAAACTCACCTACATGTGAGTTTAAAGGAAAGTGGAATATTGTTTCTCACAGGGAAGACTGAAGAGAGGCCTGAGAAAGTTTCCCCCATGGCACAGGTAAGGAGAGAGTAGCAGGTACTGGAAGAATGGCACGGAGCTCCACTAGGAGCCTTCATCTCCTGTTTCCACATTGGGAAAGATGCCTTGATCTGTGGGAACTGCTGAAACAAAATGTCGATCTTAGGGAACATATGAAAACTCCATGCAGCTGGGAGAAGATAACAGAAAAACTGCAAGTATAAAGATAGGCAAAGATAAATAGCAAGCCCAGATCTACAGCTGGTGGAGCGTCAACAGCACCACGCTCTTGACCAGTGCTGGCCTAACATGGGTGTTACTCAGAATAGACTGCTTTTTCTCTGTAGAATTACTTTGACATTTTATAAAGAATTAATTTCCCATGTATTTGGGGCTCTATTGATGGAGTCTCTATTTGATACTACATCTTCTGCCACTATCCCCAAATTAGTGACACACTCTCTGATTACTGTATCTTTAGAGCAGGTCTTGAAATCTGATATGTCAATCAAATTTATTATCTTTCATTATAGTTTAGGCTACATTATATTCTTTTTCTTTTCTTTTTGAGACAAAGTTTCAGTCTGTCAATCTTTTAGAGTGCTGTAGCATCATAGCTCACAGCAACCTCAAACTCCTCAGTTTAAGTGATTCTCTTGCCACAGCCTAACAAGTAGCTGGGACTATAGGCACCTGCCATAACGCCTGACTTTTTCTACTCTTTTTTTTCAGTAGAGGCTGGGTCTCACTCTTGCTCAGTCTGGTCTCAAACTCCTGAGCTCAGGCCATCCACCTGCCTTGGCCTCTCAGAGTGCTAGAATTACAGACGTGAGCCACTGAACTCAACCTAGGCTCCATTATATACATATTCCATAAATGTATCATAAAATTCTTTAAAATAAATACATTAGAAATTTTATTGGGATTTTGTTAAAACTATAGATCAATTTGGGAAGAAGTGACATCTAAATAATACTGAGTCTTTTGATCCATCACCTTAGTGAATCTCTCCATTCACTTAGATTTTCTTTATTTCTTTCAACAATGTATATAGTTTTTAGTTTGGAAAGCTTGCATGTATTATGATATATATATATATATATACACACACACACACACGCATATATATGTGTATATGTCTGTATATACAGACATACACATGCAAGCTCTCCACATATATATATATACATACATATACACATGCATGCATGCATATACACCTGTATGTGTATGTATACATATATATGTGTGTGTATATATGTATCCTGAAGTATTTAATGACAGCTGGTGCTATTGGAAATATTTTTAAATTTGATATTCTAACTGTTCTTTGCTAATGTATAAAAAAAGTAATTTTTGCATATTTGTCTTATAGGGAAAGTTGTTACCTGTAAATACTACTAGCATTTTCACATTGTTGTGAATAAAGACACTTGTACAGTTCATCTCCCACTGGCATGCCTTTATTTTTCTTTCTTTATTGCATCGAATATAACTTCCAGGAAAATATTGGATAGAAGAGGTGATAGCCAAAATTCTTGCCTTTTTCTCATTATATGTAAAAGGGATTTAATCTTTCATTATTAAGAATGCTAATAGCTATTGTTTTTGATGAAATTTTTCATCAGACGAAATCCCTTTCTATTCCTAGTACAGGAATTTTTAATGTAGAATGGATCTTGTATTTTGCCAAATACTTTCTCTGTTTCCGCTGATATGACCAGATGACTTTCCTCTTCAATTGCATTAGTGTTAGGTATTACATTCATTGATTTGGGGATATTAAACCATCCAGAGGGTGGAGCCTCTGAACCACTGCATCTGAGCTGGCAGCAGTAGTGAAACTCCTAGCCTATGAAGGGGGCTCTGTGTGGGGAAGGCAGCCCCTGCTCTTCTTATCTTGTTCCTCTCAGCGTGAAATCTCTGTCCATGGAGTTCTGGGAGGGGGTGATTTAAAACCAGCATTCTAGACCCCCTGTGACTTGGATAGTGCTTATTTTCTACCCATGGGAACTGGATGGGTTATGAGAGCCCTGATCCCCTCAGTGGCATCTACCTGTTAGAGGTTCTGCAAAACACAGTTGGGGGCTGGAGGGAGACAGGCTATGAGAGATGTCAGTGCTATAACTCTTTAGAGCAATAACATAGGTAGGGGGAAAGTTCCCTCTCTTTTTATGCTTTTGTTAAAAAAAATTATTTTATTTAAATTGTTTTCTTACGTCTATCTTTCATTCTTTTTTTGAGCCAGAGTTTCACTCTTGCCCAAGCTAGAGTGCTGTGGCATCTTAGCTCACAGCAACCTCAAACTCAAACTCCTTGGCTCAAGGTGATCCCCCTGCTTCAGCCTCTCAAGTAGCTGGGACTACAGACTCCTGCCACTTCACCTCACTGGTTTTTCTATTTTAGCAGAGATGAGATCTAACTCTTGTTCAGGCTGGTCTCGAACTCATGAGCTCAAGCAATCCACTTGCTTCAGCCTTCCAGAGTGCTAGGAATACAGGCATGAGCCACCTGGGCCCAACCACTGCTTTCTAGATCTTAATCTTTCCTTCATTAATGAAGAATTGCCAGTGACTCTCATCTGTTTCACATTCTCTGTTTCTCAAACTCACTCTTATTCTCTTTCTTGGTTTCCTCCTTTTATTTGATAGAATATATATTCCAGGAGTTTCCAGTGAAAGTCACAGAGGAAGATAATTTTTTGAGAGCTTGCATGCCAAAAAAAATTTTTTTAATCTCCACCTCTAGCAGTCTGTTAGGTATTCCGTTTTAGTTTTTTTGGAGTTTATAAGTATTGCATTGTTTCATTCTATGTCCTAGTGTTTACACTGAAGAGTTCAGTGAATTTCTTACTCATAATTCTGTTTCTAAAAGTTCATGTTAAGGGGCAGTGCCTGTGGCTCAGTGAGTAGGGCGCTGGCCCCATATGCCAGAGGTGGCAGGTTCAAACCCAGCCCCAGCCAAAAACTGCAAAAAAAAAAAAAAAAGACAACAGATTAATGGCTCGGCGCCTGTGGCTCAGCGGGCTAAGGCGCCAGCCACATACACCTGAGCTGGTGGGTTCGAAACCAGCCCGGACCTGCCAAATAACAATGATGGCTGCAACCAAAAAAATGGCCAGGCATTGTGGCTTGCAGTCCCAGCTACTTGGGAGGCAGAGGCAAGAGACTCGCTTGAGCCCAGGAATTGGAGGTTGTTGTGAGCTGTGATGTCACAGAACTCTCTATCCAGGGTGACAGCTTGAGGCTCTTTCGCAAAAAAAAAAAAAAAAAAAGA